>JAODAL010022272.1:0-65128 GCA_025379985.1 Phyllomedusa bahiana | reverse complement strand
GAGCTTTTGGAGTTTTGTAGGGGACTAAAAGCGACTCCCCACTTTTCCAATTAAAAAGGTGGTAGTAGTTTTTTTTCCCATTGATCATGGGGGGAATTTAAAAAAAGGTTTTTTGACCCAAGATGAGCGTTGATATTTGGGGAAGGCCATTGTGTAACCCTTCTTTTTTATGGGGGAATTTTTAGAAACATGGGAGGAAAAAAGTGTTTTGGGCCCCATTAAATCTCTGAGACAAGTGGGTATTGTAAAGAACTGGAAAAGGAGTGAAGGGAGATGCCATTGTTCGAGAGGCCCGAAAAAAAGAGTGGGGAACCTCCTTGGTATAGCTGATCCCTGAGGAAAGGCCATATTTTTTCCCAGATTGAAAGGAAAGTTCGAGTTCCAACAGCTGAGTGAAATAATTTGAGGTCCTTTTTTCAAATTGGGACCCAATAACTGGGTGTTCTAACGAGCATATTTGAAGAGATGGAGAGAGAAAGAGTAGAGGGGGGCAAATGGCGCCCCAGCCAGTGAGGATTTGAGGTGGAGGTTTATGAGCATGGTGCAAAGAGGCAGATTCAAGGGAAAACAAGAAGTCTATTAGAGTTTTGCCAAAGTTAAGGTTGCTTAGGGGGTAGCGACATTATACAAGCTAAATTGGGAAAACAAAAGTCTCGCTTTGTAGTTGTGGTGGTTTTTGTGCTTTATCTCGGTTTTGTCGTTCTATAAAATTAGAAAGCGACTTTTAAATTAAAAGAAATTGGAATTAAATATGGTTTGGCTTACAGAGTAGATCATTTTGGCGTAGGTATTTTTAAACACGTTTTTCCTAGCTAACCAGAAAAAGGGTTAAGGATGTTAAAGTTTAGTCTCGTCTTCGAAAATTTGAAAAGAGTGCTAGTTGGGGCCCAGACGTTGGGTGGGGTGAGGAAAAAACTTAATTTTCCCCGGTATTCAATAAAATCGTCTGCCCAATTTAAACCAAAAATATCAAATTTTCCCTTTTTTTAGAGGAGCATTGTTAATCAGAAAAAAAACTTCTTGGATTGTTCAATTTATAAAAGGAAAATCTGGAGAAATCATCGGGGCCTCTATTTTCGTGAAAATGGATGTTTCGGGAGAGCATTGGAATTAACATAACATATCAGCATTTAAGCTAAATTTTATGGGAAAAGCAGAGCAAGGAAAACCCCAAGGGCAATATGTGTCAAGTGGGGTGAGATGGTGCCCCAAGCGATTTTAATAGAACCCAAAGTTCAAAATCAATCTGGGGGTCTGGACCTGGGAATCTTGCAAATGTCTTTCCCCCAAAATCCGACCGGGGGGAAGTGATCATTTCGGGTTGGGAAATTGTTTTTCCTGGGGGGGGAATCGCATTGGGGGGGGGAGTTTTTTCCCTTTCCATGGGGGGTTTAAACCCCGGGCCCTTTTCCCGGAAAAAATTGAAAATTTAAACTGGGTGCCATTCTTGGGGAAAATTTAAAATTTCCCGGGAAAAACCCCCACCGTTTACTGTATTTCTTTGTGCATAAAATTTTTGGTGTATGGTTGGAATTCTTTTTTTCAGAGTTGGTTGTGGCAGACAAAATCGGGGAAAAATAGATATCATTAAAAAATTGGTCGGGAAATTGGGGTCTTTTTTTCAAAAGGGCCAAAAGGAAATTTTTTTTTCTATATTTTTGAAGGGGATTTGGTATCTTTTGGTACTTTTTTGGGTGGGGTTCTTCTTTTTGGGGGAAGCCTAGGAATGCTTCTATTGTAAGATCACGCTCAGATGCATTTGTAAAACCCAAAAGAACATCAGGTCGGGAAAAGAAATTCTTTTTAGTTGGTTGGGGGCCCAAAATTTTTTTGGGGAAGCCTCGAATCCAAACCCATTTTTGGTTGGATTGTCCCCGGGATCCAGCACTTTGGATCCCTAAGTGTTCCCTTTTCCCTTCCCCAAAAGCATTTTTTGAATCTATCAGGCTATTGTGGGATTTTGCAAAGTCCGCCATTTTGTGCTCAATATGGTCAGTGCGGGAGGCTAAAAATGGAAATTTTGGTCTAAGACGCCCTAATTTGTTTGAGACTTTTGGGCAAGGACGAATGGAAGAAGGATAATAAATGTTGAATTTGGTGCCACCTTTTCCCCGCCCCAACCCGGGAATCAATGGGGTTTCCATGGGGCCCTGTGTTTTTAAAAGGGAAGCAGCATTTTTATATGGTCTTTTGTCCCCCCCTGGCTACCCGGTTTTTGGCCCCGCTTTACAGGGGACGGCCCAAATTTTGGCAGTAAAAAAATGGCGTCGGGACCCCCCACTGGGGGCGGATGGAGGTATTATTTAAAAATGGGCTCCTCATTTCCCCCAAGGGTTTTCTCTTAGCAAAACACTGTTGCTGTTCAGTCTAAATGCGACAGGTGAAAAAATTTGTTTGAAGGGTGAAGCACTGAAATAAGATGGTGCCGGGCGCCGTTACCTGGTGGGAGCTGTTCGTCCGACCCCTTAGCTTCTCGCCGGGAGGACCGAGAACTCCTTGGAGCCCCCAGAGGGGGGACGTCCCTTTAAAAGGGGGTTTTTCCACCCTGTAATGTTGAGTGGGAACCCCCAAAAAGGGGGTTTTTAAACACTTTTTTTAAATATTTGTGATTAAAAAAAAGTGAAAACTTTTGAGAGCTTTCGCATTTCTCATCCCCCCTTTGGGTTTCCTCAAAAACTTACAAATCACGGGGCCCAGGAGCTGAAAGGCCGCGCTTGGTGAATCACTTCTTTTTGCAGATTTTCAATTTTATCATATTTTCACTGGAACATGGTAGATGTGGCCAGGGAAATGCAAGTCAACATTGATTCCACCAATTCTACCACTTTTAGATATATACTATATGTGGTTCTAGTGTGCTATTTGGCTTAACCTCAAGCCTCAGAATAGGAGAAGCACTTACTGGACTTTGAGCTTTCATTTTCATTATAATTTTCTTTAGGCACCATTACAGACTTGCAGGCACCCTAAGATGCTAAAATGTAATAAATACCCCTAAAAAGACCCCAAATTGTAAAATAGACCCCTTAAAGAATATATCCAAGGATGTAGTGAGTATATCGACCCCAGAGGTGTTTCACAAATCTTCTTAGCATTAGGCTGTGAAAATTAAAACTTTACTTATTTTTTGCAGGATGTGTTGACTTTTTTATTGGTAACAATATGGGGTTCATTTGATACCTTGATCGTTTTTTGTTTCAAGGCTTTTGTGAGGTGCTTGAAAAAAATACAGAAATCCTGGTAGTGTTTATTTTTATTTTTACATCATGCGGTATAAATGACATGCTAGCTTTACTCAGCAGGTCAATATGATTACAGCGATACAAAATTTGTCTATTGTTTTTATGTTTTACTGCTTTTACATAATAAAAACAGTTTTATTCAAAAGGAATAGCCATAGAGAGTCATAACTTTTTTTATTTTTCTGTGTAGGGAGCAGCGTATGGCCCTGTTTTTTTTGCGGGATGAGTTGATGTTTTTATTGGTATCATTTTTAGGGGGACAAGGCTTTTTGATAGATTTTAAATCTGTTTTTTGGAAGGCAGGGTGAAGAAAATACTGAAATCCTAGTAGTTTTATATAGCTTTTTATGTTGAAGTGCTTTAAAAAAGTGCTTTTATTGTGTGAAACAATATTTATGCTTCGCTATCCTCTGATAGCCATAACTTTTTATTTTTCCATATAAAGAGCTGTGTAAGGGGAGTTCATGGTCAACTTAGGACTGCAAGGTGCCCAAGTCCAGTGCCTGCAAAATAAGCCTAAATTATCACCCCTACACACTGTGCTTGACAGTATGGGGTTCTTTGTGGTGATATGCTGTATTTTGTTGAAGAATAGCCAAATATATCAACTTTGCTCACATCTGTCAACCTTTACAAACAAGCAATTCATGTTAATTTTTTTTCAAATGTTACTGTAAATTTTTTTTACCATTTAACAATTAACCGAGGCACATTCTGTCAGTTTTGTAATTTTTCTGTGTTTTTCATAGATTAACCTTGGGAGTGGAGGGTGAATTTGCTGGGAAATCCACTCTTGGGAACATTATTATCACTTTCCCATTGTGAGTAATCTTCCTCATTGTAAAATGATTGTCACAGTGCACGCCGCGGCCCCTGTCATTGACCGTAGTCATGCCCGTACCTCTACAATGGCCCCTGCGCTGCACTCACCTGTCCTGGCTCCTGTCTCTGCTCTGGCAGAGTTCCCCGCCGCTTAGTATAACTTACCGGTCCACATTCCTGCTTCGGCTTGCACCTGTCAGCTCTGGATGCCTGTGCACTCACAAGCACCCTCTAGGGCACATGCCGCAGAGCACGAGTATTTGAAGTGACAATGTCCCAATTGCCTACCCGGTGACCTGTGACCCCTGGCTATAAAAGGAACTTCCTGCTCTTGCCCCTGGTCAGTTCGTTGTTGTCTACCTAGAGCTTGACCCCTGTCTGCTGCACTACTGCTATTGCAGTGTCTAAGTGTACTTTGTGTTACCTGTGCATTATCACTACGCTATCTGCTGCCTACCTGCCATTGCAGCAGTCTGTTTACCTGCTGCATACCTGTCACTGTACCAAGTCCGCTACTGTCCTGGGACTGCACTACCTGCCTACGGCTGCACCCGCTGTGTCCTGTTATCCATACCAGCCCCTGCTATCCTGTCCTGATATTCGGCTACCTCTTCAAGTCACACCATCTACGCTCGCTTGTGTCCAGAGGATCCGCCATATAATCGATGGATCAGTGTATACTGACACCACTGGTCTTGACAATGATGAGCAGCAACAATTGCTTCTCTTCGATCATTGTTAATGTCTTCCCTTCTTGACATTCTATTAACATATGCCTGAATGACCCAAAATTGCAAACTGCTAAATCTTCTGTAATCAAGAGAATTTGATTAGCAGTATCTAGTATCACGATCTGCAAATTCCTCTGCCTCCTGCCTGCATTCAACTCTGTGTTTGATCCTGGAGGCTGCAATTTGCTTCTGCTGTTCCACACTGCAACAGTTACCTCCTACAACAGGGCTGGTCCAGGTGCATCGTATCCTCTCCTGTTGACTCCTTTAAAAGGCCCTCCCTACCAATAGTCTGTGCCTGAATATTGGTGGTGTTGGGCTAAGGCCTGCTTCACTGCTTCAAACCTCCGAGTCTGGTCTGTGCTGTGTCCCCATGGAATTCCTGCTGTCTGTGCCCTGTTCCCATGCAGTTCCTCTTGGCAGTGCCATGTTCCAGTGTTGTTCCTTCTGGCAGTGCTGAGTTCTAGAGCCGTTCATCCTGCCAGTGCCGAAGAGTTCCTGTGATGTTCCTCCTGGCGGTGCTGACAAGTTCCTGTGCTTTTCCTCCTGACGTTGCCAAACAGTTTATGTGCTGTTCCTCAGGCGGTGCCAACCAGTTCCTGTGCTTTTCCTCATTGCAGTGCCGACGAGTTCCTGTGTTGTTCCTCCTGGTGGTACCGAGTCCGGTCAGTGCTGTGTCCCCATGGAATTCCTGCTGTCTGTGCACTGTTCTTATGCAGTTACTCCTGCCAGTGTGGTGTTCCAGTGTTGTCCCTCCTGGCGGTGCTGAGTTCTAGAGCCGTTCCTCCTGGCAGTGCCGAAGTATTCCTGTGATGTTCCTCCTGGCGGTGCTGACGAGTTCCTGTGCTTTTCCTCCTGACGTTGCCAAAGAGTTCATGTGCTGTTCCTCAGGCGGTGCCAACCAGTTCCTGTGCTTTTCCTCATTGCAGTGCCGACGAGTTCCTGTGCTGTTCCTCCTGTTGGTACTGACGAGCTCCTGTGCTTTTCCTCATGGTGGTGCTGATGAGTCCCTGTGCTGTTCCTCATGGTGGTGCCGATGAGTTCCTGTGCTGTTCCTCATGCGGTGCCGATCAGTTCCTGTGCTGTTCCTGCTGGCGGTGCTGACCAGTTCCTGTGCTGTTCCACCTGGCGGTGCCGACGAGTTCCTGTGCTGTTCCTCATCTGCAGCTTCCTCTTGTGTGATGCCTAGGCCCTGTCTTTTTGGACTTTTCCCATATTGCGGACAGTGTTTCAGTATCCAGGCATAGGCCATACGTCCCTGACTATGGTAGGTGGAGTTCCGCCTCTGTGGTCTCAAGGATCCACTTTCCCACTTTGTATTCATTTCAAGGGTTCCCCTTGAAAGTTGTGTTTGCCTTAATGAAGTCTTGAAACATAACACCTAGCTGCCATTTACTCTCTTGTATTCTTTGGAGACAGTAAGGATGTACTTAATTTTTAAAGGAAACTGGAACAGAAGTATAGTACTAGTTAGTGTTGCATTTCAAACTTTAATCTGACCTGAACACCAGTGTTTTGTCCTGAACAGTAATTTATATTAAGGGTTTGAGTTGGAATTTGCAATAGATTATGGTTAGGGTTAAAGTTTTAATTGTCCTGGGTTGGAGGGAAGTAGAGTTGGAAGGTTTGGGGTTCTTCTTTGATTTTGGGATAGGGTTGAAGTTTAAGTTACAGTTGGCTTAAAGGGATTGTCTCATTGCAAAGATTAGCTTTCAGCATGTGGGGAACACTAAATGAAGACATTTTTCAAATATATTGCTTTATTTATTTTTTATTGTTTAGGATCTACAAATGATTTTCTCAATTCTGAAGGCTCTCAGATTTCTCTAGGCTACCTATTCTGCCCTGCTCTCCCTGCTATTTGTCTTAATTGATAGCAGGGAGTGACATCATCACACAGGTCGGCACAGAACTGCTGGCAGCCTGAGAACCTGTGTTTTCTGATTTAACTAAGGAGATTAATTACTATATTGCCCCAGAAAAAACAATTAGAGACTGTGTCCGAGATGTTATCAGAGAGAGATATTATAATTGTTTTGTCTGGAGTGATGTATGTATATACTTTAGGATCCACAACATGAAAGCTGGAGTCAAGCCCTCATTAAAGGCACTTAGATACAATTTTGATGGTACTCGCTTATCAAAGCCATGCTGCAGGTGACTTACATTGTAACTAGAGATGGGCGAATTGATTCTAACGAAGTGGAATTCATTTAGAATTTCAGTAAAACTTCGGTTCTTCACGAATTCGAAGTTTGGGGTACTTCGGTGAACGAAGTCTGCTTTTGATTGTAAAATGGCTGCGAGCACATGGGTTACATGGGGCAAAGAACTCTGGGAGGAAAAAGGGGCATAGCCTGCATGACATGTGCAGAGATGAAGCCATCAGAGACCGGCGGATTCTTGACGTCACTGCACTATATAAGTCCGGGCGCGACGCTGGGAGCTCATACCGCCCCTCACTGTACTGATTAGGGAAGGTGCTGCCGCGGCTGCTTGTAATGGCTCTTACGGGAAGAACTGATTTTTATACAGCGATTTTTGGGGGGTGTCTCAGCTTGTCTCAGAGATGCTTCTCTTAAATTCTATTTCTGATTTTTTGGGGTATTGGATCTGAAGCCCAATGATGTCCAGTGCAGCTGCAATACATTTTAATGCAATCTGATCACAGCACATTGAATACCCAAGGGTTATCTAAGCCTGTTCCTGTTGTACTCATTTAAAGAAACAGCGTTTTTAACAATACAAATACCACTTCATTTTGGCTGCTCAATTCTTTTGCGCAATTTTACATCCAGGGTTAATTAAGCGTTGTTCTGCTGCTGTGGTGACAAAAAAGAACGGTCTTTTTCACCGCCAAAAAATAAATTTTTCCTGTAGCAAAATTTCACAGCGAAGGTTAATACAATTTTTTCTCTTGTTGAGTAGCTTTAAAAAACACGCCATTGTAACACGCTACAAAGCTACTAGTTTGTGGTTGCTCAATTGTTTGGCGCAATTTACACCGGGGTTAATTAAGTGTTGGTTTTTGCTGCTTGGTGACTAAAATAACCGTCTTTAAACCGCCAAAAAAATACATTTTTTCCCTGTTGCAAATTCACAAGGAAAGGTTAATTGCAATTTTTTCTCTTGTTGTGTAGCGTATAAAAAACGCCATTGTAACACGCTACAAAGCTAGTAGTTTGTGGGTGCTCAATTCTTTTGCGCAATTTACATCCAAGGGTTAACTAAGTATTTTTCTGCAGTTGTACTCAGTAAAAGAAACTTTTTTTTTTCACCGCCCAGAAGAAATTCTGTAGCATAATTCATATCCAAAGGTTAATTAAACCTGTTTGTGCTTTTACGTTCAGTAAAATTCACAGAGTTTTTAAACGGCACATACAAGTCATTTTTTCCTGCCCATTTGTGGAGCGCAATTTATATCCAAGGGTTACCCAGCTTGTTACTGGGTTCATTGGAGTCAAAACAGGGTGTGTATTTATCATATACAGATATCTTCATCAAACAGTGTCTGTACATTTTAGAACAAACAGTATGTCAGACAAAGAGGTGGCAGTCTCTTCACCTGCGAGTGGCAGTGGCACAAACATTCCTGAGCAGCCCAGGTCGCAGCACAGCAAGGGGAAAATCGCGCAGGGGTCACTCGGTGGGCCACAACTGCCGCTGTAAATCTAGCGGCCGTGTGCATGACAGAAACCCAAGGGTTCTTGATTGGTTGACTAGGTCATCCACTTCCCCCCAGATGACATCTGAAAACCCCATCCAAAAAGTCGGTGGGGAACGTCAGACACAACCCTTAGTTGGCATGGCCCGGGAGCGGGTCAGCGGCCCTCACCTGTCCTCAACCCGCCTCTGTCCCATCCGGTTCCCTCACCCAGAGATCTACTATGTGGTCTGGGCCCCAGCGCCACTATATAGCGAGGAGAACAATTTGAGGAGGGCAGTCAGCAGTACTTGGCAGCGAAGAAAAGGGGGCCAATATCCCCTGCTTCTTGCAGTAGGTGGCAAACTATAGAATGGGAGTGGCATGGGAGGTCATGTTGTGAGGGGTCAGCCTCTGCATACCAAGACCGGTGATGAGGACAGCATGACATGAAACACAAATTGATGATGATGTAGCCAACGCACTTGGGACCCGGGGTTTGAAGCAAGGGCTTCATCATCGTCAGGAGAAGAGGTGTCAGCTTGCGCGTCAGCAGCGGCGCAGTCAGCAAGTGGGTTGTAGTGTGGCCGTGAGTCAGCAGGGTAGCAGCAGTGTGAGGTCGGGAGCCCAAGGGGCCATGGGTAAAAAAAACCCGCTTCGCAGGTCCAAGAAAGTAGCGGCACAAGGGCTCAGCAAGGCAGCGGGGCAGTAGTCACTCAGTGCGGAGGTTGGCGGTAAAATCCGATAACTCGCGGTGTGGCAGTTCTGCTAAGAAAACCGGAGGAGCCAAATATGGATATATGTAGAATCTGTGGGGAGAAAGTGAAGCTGGCCAGGGAGCTAACGTTGGCACCACGGCCCTGGGGTCAACACATGCAGCATCACTACCCGGGTGGCCTGGGAAAAAAACATGGCTCAGATGTGGTGGTCCATCTGCCGCCGCAAGCAACAGCAAGCAGCAGCGCCCAGTGGTACGCATGCCATTGCAGCCAGTCAAGGCTCCACCCCCTCTGCAGAAGGGAGCTGTTTCTCTTTGACATCATTTCCCGGTCCAGATGCTCCTGCTCCTCGCTACTCAGGGCGCCAGCAGTCGTTCAGCGAGGCGATTGCAAAGAGACAACAGTATGCGACATACCATCCTAAGGTGCAGCAGCTGACCGTGCTCCTGTCCAAGTTTTTGGGTTTACTGCAGTTCCCCCCTTTCCAAAGGGTTTGGACTCTGCACCATTCAGAGAACAAGGGCTTGTCCCGACCCGAGACGGAGACTACCCAGCCGTAATTTATTTCCAAAAAGGCAGTACCAGCAATTCATAAATATGTAGAACAAAAAGTGGGCCAGTCCTTGAGCTTATCGGTTTGTTCCAAGGTCCCACGGCAGCGCGGACGTGTGGAGCTGTAACTACGGTCAGGGCCAGTACATGTCCTTTGGGGCCCACTGGGTGAATGTGTTCCTGCCCAGGCACCCCAACAACTTGGACAGGAGTCGCCGCTTTCTCCTCCACGTTGTCAAAATGCGGCTCCTGCGTCAATGTCCGCCTCCTCCTCCTCCACCACCTCCCCCATCTCAGCCTCCACAAGTACTGCCCCATCAAACCACATGTGTAGGGCACAGCGGGTGTCACGCAGTTTTTACCCTGGCTTGCCTCGGCGAACGAAGTCATACAGGGGAGGACTGCTCCGTGTCATGCAGCAAGAAATTGATGTGTGGCTTTTCTCCGCGCCAACTGCCCAAAACGGAACCATGGTGACGGACAATGGGAGTAACATGGTGTTTCCCCGCTGCCACCGAGGAGGGATGGTCCATGCCCCTGCATGGCGTTTGTGTTCAATCGGTTGTGAAAAGGTTCCCGAAGTCTTCCACAGATCTACAGAAAATTCTGAAAATGGCCAGGAAACTGTGCATGCACTTTATCCATTCGTACAAAGCCAGGAACACCCTCCTCGAGTTGCAGCGGCAGAACGGCCTCCCCCAACACACTCTGTATGCGTGTTTCCACCCGTTGGAATTCAGCCTGCACATGTTGGACCGACTGTATGAAACAGGGGAAAGGGCCCTTAACGATTTTTTGATGATCCAGGCGGACAGGAGTACTCCTCTGTGTAACTTTGATGTCAGCCAATGGCAGCCATGCGGACACCTGCCGTTTGTTGAGGCCATTCGAGGAGGCAAACGTTTTTTGTCAGTCGCCAGGACTACAGGATGAATAAGTCATTCCACTACTTCATGTCCTGGAACAGATGCTGAAAAAACTGTCTGGGCAGGGACTGAGACGTGGCACTACATCTCGCGGCCACATGAGTCGGTGGGGACTGAAATGGGGAAGGAGGAGGACATTGGAGCAGAAGCATTGTCTGGTGAAATGAGTGGATTTTTTTACCCAGGTGACAAGAAGGGGGGAGCAGGAGCAGCTGGAGGAGGTAGATGGAGATGAGGAAGATGAGGGAGATGACCCAAGCACCATGGGAGTATACAGTGGAGATGGAGGCAGGGAGCCCCTCGGAGTCACTTTGCAATTGGCCGAAACATGCTGATTTGCCTGGGTAGTGACACGAAAGTCAGCATCCGGCAAAAGGGATGACTTCTGGCTCTCCACCCTATTGGACCCCCCGCTACCGGGCCAAAATGGGAGCCTTTTTCCCAGCTATTGAGAGGGAGGAAAAAACTCAAATACTATAGGGAAATCCTCCGTAGTCGTTGGCCGCTGCCTATGTGCGGCATGTCCCTCCTCTGACAGGTCTGACCGGGGGGTTCCTCAGCGCTCACGTACTACTCGCCGCGGTTGTGGGGGAAGGTAGGGGGGTAGGAGCAGTACCAGCTCCATCAGCAGTAACCTAAGTCTGGAGTCACTGATGAGCAGCTTCCTTCACTCGCCTAGTGAGGAGGGCAGTCGCCAGCACAGCAGCAGCAGGGCCTGGAGCATCCTGAACTAACAGGTGGGGTCTACTTGGACAGCACTTGCCACCCCATTAGAAGATCCCCTGGACTACTGGGGAGCCAAACGGATGTGTGGCCGCAACTTGCCGAGTTTGCAGTGGGGACGCTGTCCTGCCCGGCCCGGAGTGGGGCAGCAGCGCGGGTGTGCGCTGGGGCGGGGGCCATCGTTACCCAAGGAGACCCGCTTGTCCACGGGAAATGTGGAACGACTGACCTTGTCAAGATGAATTTAGGCATGGATCGGCCAGGATTTCCCCACACCAATGCCCTTTGGCGTCACCCTACAAAGCCATGACGCCTCACCAAACTGTGAGAAATGGGGTCTGGGTTCAAACTACCTGCCTCAGCCACTATTTTGATGATGCCACCCCGCTGATGCCAACATCTGCTGACAGTTCTCCATCTGCCTCCATCATCTTTACCAGGGACTGTATTGCCACCCACCTCCACACTCTGTCATTGTGCACTCATGACTCATTGCTGCGCTGTTGCTGGTGCCGTGAAACCACATTGTGTCATTGTGCACTCTCTGACCTCATGCTGCTGCTGCTGTTGTTACTGCTGTGGTCACCTACACACTGTGTCATTGTGCCACTCTCTGACCTCATGCTGTTGCTCCTGCCGCCGTCATGTCCACTCACTGTCATTGTGCCACTCTGTGGCCTACTCCAGTTTTTTCCACCTCCAGAATGTCATTGTGCCACTGTTGACCAATGCTACTGACCGTCACCCATCTCTGTCATTTGCCACTCTGTGGCCTATTACTGTTTTGCCACCTCCAGAATGTTATTGTGCCACTGCCTGACCTCATGCTGCTGCTGTGGCTGCTGCCGTGCCCTCCACTCACTTGCATTGTGCCACTCTGTGGCCTACTTCTGTTTTTGCCACCTCCACACTGTGTCATTGTGCCACTGTCTGACCTCATGCTGCTGCTGCTATTGATGCCGTCAACTCTACACTATGTCATTGTGCCACTCTGCGGCCTACTCCGGTTTTTGCCACCTCCAGAATGTTATTGTGCCACTGCCTGACCTCATGCTGCTGCTGTGGCTGCTGCCATCACCTCCACTCTCTGTCATTGTGCCACTCTGTGGCCTACTCCAGTTTTTGCCAAATCCAGAATGTCATTGTGCCATTCTCTGACCTCATGCTGCTGCCACCGTCACCTCCACACTGTGTCATTGTGCCACTCTGTGGCCTACTCCTGTTTTTGCCACCTCCAGAATGTCATTGTGCCACTCTCTGACCTCATGCTGCTCCCACCGTCACCTCCACTCTCAGTCATTGTTTCACTCTGTGGCCTACTCCTGTTTCTGCCACCTCTAGAATGTCATTGTGCCCCCTGTCTGACCTCAGCTGCTTTTGATGCCGTCAACTCCACACTGTGTCATTGTGCCACTCTATGGCCTAAATCCTGTTTTTGCCACCCCAGGATGTCATTGTGCCACTGTCTGGACCCCACGCTGCTACTGTGGCTGCTTTCCGTGACCTCCAATCTCTGCATTGTGCCACTCTGTCGCCTACTCCAGGTTTTTTTCCAAACCCCCGAAGCAATGTGCCACGTCGACTCATGCTCTGCAACCGTCACTCCACTCTCTGTTTTGCCCCCTCTGTGGCCTACTCCAGTTTTTTCCATCTCCAGAATGTCATTTTGCCACCTCGCCCCATGTGCTGCACTCACCTCCCCTCTCTGTCATTGTTTCACTCGGCCCAGTCCTTTTTGCCACCTCCAGAATGTCATTGTGCCACTGTCTGACCTCATGTGCACTGTGGCTCGCCGTGACCTCCACTCTCTGTCATTGTTTCCACTCTATGGCCTACTCCAGTTTTTTCCACCTCCAGAATGTCATTGTGCCACTGTCTGCCTCATGCTGCTGCAACCGTCACCTCCACTCTCTGTATTGTGCCCCTCTGTGGTCTACTCCGGTTTTTCCCCTCAGAATGTCATTGTGCCACCTCTGACCCCAACGCTGCTGCCACCGTCACTCCACTCTCTGTCATTGTGCCACTCTGTGGCCTACTCCTGTTTTTGCCACCTCTAGAATGTCATGTCCACCGTCTGACCTCATGCTGTGCTGCTTGATGCCCTCAACTCCACACTGTCATTGTGCCACTCAGTGGCCTACTCCTGTTTCTCCCCCCTCCTGAATGTCAGTGTGCCACGGTCTGACCTCATGCTGCTGCCCCCGTCACCACCACCACTGTCATTGTGCCACTCTGTGGCCTACTTATGTTTTGCCACCTCCAGAATGGGCATTGGCCACTGCCTACCTCATGCTGCTGCTGGGCTGCTGCCGTGCCCCCCACTCCCTGTCATTGTGCCACTCTGTGGCCTACTGCAGTTTGTGCCACCTCCACACTGTGTCATTGTGCCACTGTTTGACCTCATGCTGCTGCTGCTGTTGATGCCGTCAAATCCACACTGTGTCATTGTGCCACTCTGTGGCCTACTCCTGTTTTTGCCACCTCCAGAATGTCATTGTGCCACTGTCTGACCTCATGCGCTGCCCCTGTCACCTCCACTTCCCGTCATTGGCCACTCTGTGCCCACTCTGTTTTGCCCTCCGAATGTCATTTTGCCACCCCTCTGACCTCATGCTGCTTGTGGCTGCCCCGTCACCTCCACACCCTTTTCACTAATGTTGCCAAACCTGAGCTCTCAGCTTGTTTTTTTCCAGTGTCGCTGCCAAAGACTTTATCAGGCAAAATTCCCCCTTCAGTTTTTTGTCAGTTTTTTCCCTCTTAAGTGCCCAGGGAATTTTTATAGTGAAGCGATTCTAATAGCGGCGGCAGTCATATGCGTGTCATACTAAAACACAACATTGTATGAAGACCAAACCAAGCTCCCTCTGCATATTTAAGCATGGCACAATGTTCTACAGCACGCTACAGGCTCTGTGCAGCCTGTAGATAGCTGTTTTTTAACGTGATTCGTCCCGAAGTAATTCGGACCGAAGTTATTTTTGTCGGGAAATTCGGCGAAGTGAGCGAACCGAATTTTTGAGAAATTTGCCCATCTCTAATTGTAACCCATGTATTATTGTTGTATGTCATCTGAATTACTTCTGGATAGCTACCAGTTTGTGTGGAACAAAAATTTGATAATCAGAGACCTTAATTGATACCTATCTATATAGACATATGTTTGTCTGACAAGCCACAGTTTTGTACCAGCTTGGGCTAGGAGGCATTGCAATACCTTTTGAGACAATCTCTTTTACCATCTATCTCACTGATGAATCCCCCAAAAATTGGGGGGAAACGTGTTAATAGTCAATTATCCATAAATTTATGGGCATCATTTTAAATAGACAGCAATGTTTGAACTTAGGGTTTATACAAATTAATGGTACCACATCAGAGAGATAAAGGGCGACATGTATGATCGGGAGTAGCGCCTGTTTTCTGGCGAAAACGGCACCTCACCGATCCTAATCCCCTGTTGGATGCAGTGATGCGATGTTAGGCGCAACATTGGCACTTTCGGATGCGCCTAACATGAAGGGGCGTGCAATGGGCGCGGTGTGGGCGTTCTAGGGCGGGACGCGGCTCATTAGAGAACTCCGAGGCATGCATGATCGTGGCTTGGCAAAGTGCGGCGCATTGCAGCGCTCGCCAGCTCCGACAGGCAGACCTAGTTGATTCTGGTCTAAATGAGCTGGAGGAGGAGCGAGAACGTAACATGAGAGGAAACATATAGAAGATCACAAAAGAAATCCATCTCAGCTCTCAGCTCCGTGAGGCATGGAGTATGAATAAAAAAAAACGTTTTTATTACGTGTAAAACATTATCAGAAAAAGAGCTCAAACTTTCGAAAAAAAAAACATAAATAAAATAACTTTCCAAAAATCAAGAACGGCGCTACATCAGGAATTAGGATCTTGGAAATAACTGGGAAATACAGTAATTCAAATTCTGTAAGCGCTTCTCATTGGTCGGCATAAACCAGTCAATCAGAATACGAGCGACAGTGACCCATTATAACCTATGGCGTAGTATTGACCAATCAAATGAAAAGGAGGGACAGTTCAAAATACAGAAAAAATGCAGAAAAGAGCTGATTGGTTGAGCCCAGGCGGCAGATATGAATCCACCAATCATATGTAGTGAGTCTATTTTTCGCTCTGCATTTCTTTTCCCCATAGAACTCTATGAGATAAGTAGCTCAGCCGCTGATTGGCTAGCAGGACGAGCCCCTCTTCCCCCAACCAATCACAGTACTAGAATATTTCCCATAGACAGTAATAACTTTTAGGGCGCCCTTCTTTCGCGCCGTTTTTGCTCCACTCAAAATAGACGCACTACATATGATTGGTGGATTCATATCTGCCTCCTGGGCTCAACCAATCAGCTCTTTTCTGCCTTTTTTACTGTATTTTGAACTGTCCCTCCTTTTCATTTGATTGGTCAATACTTCTCCATAGGTTATAATGGTTCACTGTCGCTCCTATTCTGATTGGTTGGTTTCTGCCGACCAATGAGAAGAGCTTACAGAATTTGAATTACTGTATTTCCCGGCAATTTACAATATCCCAATTCCTGATGTAGCGCCGGTCTCGGCGACAAACGCGTTGTTAGTGATTTGATTGATTTATGTTTATAGAAGGTTTTAGCTCTTTTTCAGATAATATTTTATACCTAATAAAAACTATTTTTTTAATCATACTCCATGCCGCACGGGGCTGAGAGCCGAGATTTCATTGCCCCGAGCTCTCCATTGACTACAATGGGACAAAGTAGCTTGTACTCTGATTGGCCGGGATAGCCAAGCCCCCGCTAGCTCAAAAAAACAGCTCTTTCTGCCTTTTTTACTGTATTTTGAACTGTCCTGCCTTTTCATTTGATTGGTCAATACTTCTCAATAGGTTATAATGGTTCACTGTCGCTCCTATTCTGATTGGCTGGCTTATGCCGACCAATGAGAAAAGCTTACAGAATTTGAATTACTGTATTTCCCAGCAATTTTCTATATTGCAATTCCTGATGTAGCGCCGGTGACAGCGACAAACGCTTTATTATTGATTTTATTTCTGTATGTTTATAGAAGGTTTTAGCTCTTTTACAGAGAATGTTTTACACTTAATAAAAACAATTTATTTACAAATACTGCATGTCTCATGTCACGGAGATTTCAGTGCCCCGATCTGTCCATAGACTACAATGAGACAAAGTAGCTCGCGCTCTGATTGGCCGGGATAGCCAAGCCCCCGCTAGCTCAACCAATTAGCTCTTTTCTGCCTTTTTTACTGTATTTTGAACTGTCCCGCCTTTGCATTTGATTGGTCAATACTACTCCATAGGTTATAATGGTTCACTGTCGCTCCTATGATGATTGGCCGGGATAGCCAAGCCCCCGCTATCTCAACCAATCAGCTCTTTTCTGCCTTTTTTACTGTATTTTGAACTGTCTTACCTTTTCTTTTGATTGGTCAATACTTCTCCATAGGTTCTAATGGTTCACTGTCGCTCGTATTCTGATTGGCTGGTTTATGCCGACCAGTGAGAATACCTTACAGAATTTGAATTACTGTATTTCCCGGCAATTTTCAATATCTAAATTCCTGATGTTGCGCCGTTCTTGATTTTTGGAAAGTGATTTTATTTATGTATTTTTTAGAAGGTTTGAGCTCTTTTTCAGATAATGTTTTACACGTAATAAAAAAGGTTTTTTGGATTAATACTCCATGCCTCACGGAGCTGAGAGCTGAGATTTCTTTCTTGAGCGATCTTATATATTTTCCCTTTAATTTTAAAGCTTTTAGACAGCTTTGATTTTTCACTTTATTCATTCATTCATTTGAAAGACAACTCGTTTTGCTATTCACTAACATGTTTATTGATTTCTCGCTGTTTTCCAGCTTGTTTTGAATCGGAATACATGTTAGGCGCAGTCTCTTCTGCACCTAAGTCCCGCACTGCGCCTCACACACTGGCGAGGCGCAGGGAACTTTTCACCACATGTATGAGCGCACCTCCTCGGGCGGCGAATCTTAGGCGCAATCCCGCACTGCGCCTAAGTTCCGCACAGCGCCTCACACACTGGCGAGGCATGGTGGACTTTACACCACATGTATGAGCGCACCTCCTCGGGCGGCGAATCTTAGGCGCAGTCCCGCACTGCGCCTAAGTTCCGCACTGCGCCGCACACACTGGCGAGGCATGGTGGACTTTACACTGCATGTATGAGCGCACCTCGGGCGCCGACATATATGAGGCGCAGCTTTCACGTTCGATCTGGCGAAAAAGTGCGCTCCGACGCGGCGAGATTCATACATGTTGCCCAAAGAGTCTTTCTTGATTAATTATCATGTCAGGTCATTTTTTCTATTCCCTAGTGTAACCCCTATATTGCCATCTTTGGATCCAGGGAAATGATAGGGCTTTCTCACTAGGGATTCCAGGTCCGTGTCATCCTTATATGGGCAGATACTCCACTATTTTGATAGGTAGGGGTATTTTGATCTACTTCTCCCTACCTTTCTATGACTAGTTAGGGATAGTACCTATTAGGCTCACTTGTGGTGTTTGTTATTATTCGCTTTTGATATTGTTTTGAGATATTATTGGAAAGAAATAAAATTTAAGTTTTGTTATACTTCAATATTGTGTTGTAGTCTTTGGTTTGGAGATCTCTGCGCTATAGAACAAGGCTGGGTTCCCTATTGACAAGTTACCCAGTTTGTTATTTGCTATATATATAGTCTTCATTAAAATTCAGTAGCATATTTGCGATATGTGTAATATGGATTCTGAATTTGCTTGTGTGCATAAAGCCTTATAGTGCAATAAAAGTCAGGTAGGCATAATCCATTTGAAGAATAGGGATGATTTTTAAACAGACTTATTAACTATTGACAGGACAGATGGGTTGTGGGTGTGTTGATTGCACATAACTGTGAAACTGTTATTGATTCAATTTTACATGGTGTATCTACGAAGATCAATATAAAAATAACATGCATTTCCCATTAATTTCAGCACTATCTAGCAGTGGCACTAATATTTAAAGTTACGTGAAAGGGATCCAGGAATTTAATTCTCTGTAAGAAAGAAAAGGAGACACTAACAATTAACAAAGTTTAAAATATTGCATTAGACTAAAATTAAAAACTGTGCATTTATTAAATAACGCTTAGAAGATGAGTTAAACTTAATAATCACTAACGCAACAATATTATCATACGAGTATTTGTTTGCTTACTTTAATATTAGACTTTATTCTCTAGGTCACTGATACTGAATAGAAGTACAGGGTTAAAATAAAAAGTTCATATTTTAAATTTTTACAATAAAATAAAAAACTTGTTCTAAGGTATTTACAAATTGAATAAAAAAATTGATAAAACCATTTCTTATCATGTTAACTTTTTATAGTATGGTTTAATGTCTGTCATGGTAACTTAAACTAAAGAGCTATTTACTACCGTAAAGGTTGGTATTGAGAGTTTGTAGCTTGGATAGTGAATTCTTACGCCAAGATCTGTTTCATGCAGCAAGACTATTATTTAGAACATTTGGATTTCTAGTCTTTACGTTTAACCCCTTTATGGGGGTTTGAATATTGCTACAGGATGACAAAGGGGTAACTCAGACACAAATGCAAACTTGAACAGGCCCATTGTGTCAAAATAATATCTTGACAATGACATACTGTAAGGGCATGTTCACACGGCAGCTTTGGGCACGGTTTTGGCCGCGGGTTCCGACGCGGCTTCCGCGGCCAAAACCGTGCCCAAATCGCGCCCAGTTTATTAACACGGTTTATTAACACACACCGCGGGTTTGGCCGTGGCTTTGGGGCCGCGGCCTTTCCGCGTGTATTGGTGAACTCTCCTGTCAATTCTTTACAGGGAGTTCTCAGCGCGGCGGCCGCGCGGTGTTGCCGCGGGCGTCAGCGCGGGCATTGCCAGGTGTGTCGCCGCGGGTGGTGCGCGGCTGGGCCGCGGCTCGTGGCGCAGTTTGCCCCTGCTTATTAATTTGCATGGGGGAAAACCCTCTCCGCAAGCCGCACCACAAGTCACCAGGGCCGGCGCGAATTTGCGCCGAGGTCAGGACAAGGTTTGGCCGCGGCCAAAACCCCAAAACCTCCGTGTGAACAAGGCCTAAGTAGAGTTCTGTTGTGTGGCAAGAAAGCGCAACCATCATCCTCAGAGCAGAGAGCAATATGTAACAGTTCAAATAGCTCTCTACATAACATACCTAATATATTAAAATATTTAATGACATTCTATCAATGAATCAGTTGAAGACCAGGCTATAATGCTCTGTTCATAACCAGACACGCTTTTGATTTCTGTAGTGCAATGCTTTCTCGCACCTGGTTATTTAATCTCTTATCAACAATGGACGGTTAAATAACTACTTTTTGCTATTTAATGTTGATTTGTAGAGAAAATGTTAAGCAATATTATAAATGGCATTAAAAATTTGCAGAGGAGACCTCTTATTTCCACATACAGTACAGTCATGGCTAAAAGTTTTGAGAATGACACAAATATTATATTTTCACATGATCTGTTGCCCTCTGGTTTTTATGTGTGTTTGTCAGATGTTTTTATCACATACAGAAATACAAGTGCAATCATATTATGATTAACAAAAGCTTTTAATTGACAGTTAGAATGAGTTAATGCAGCAAGTCAATATTTGCAGTGTTGACCCTTCTTCTTCAGGACCTCTGCAATTCTCCCTGGCATGCTCTCAATCAATTTCTGGACCAAATCCTGACTGATAGCAGTCCATTCTTGCACAATCAATGCTTGCATTTTGTCACAATTTGTTGGTTTTTGTTTGTCCACCCATCTCTTGATGACTGACCACAAGTTCTCAATGGGATTAAGAACTGGGGAGTTTCCAGGCCATGGACCCAAAATCTCTATGTTTTGTTCCCTGAGCCATTTAGTTATCACCTTTGCTTTATGGCAAGGTGCTCCATCATGCTGGAAAAGGCATTGTTGATTACCAAACTGCTCTTGGACGGTGGGGAGAAGTTGCTCTTGGAGGACATTCTGGTACCATTATTTATTCATGGATGTGTTTTTAGGCAAGACTGTTAGAGAGCCGATACCCTTGGCTGAGAAGCAACCCCACACATGAATGGTTTCTGGATGCTTTACAGTTGGCATGAGACTGGTGGTATCGCTCACCTTGTCTTCTCCGAACAAGCTGTTTTCCAGATGTTCCAAACATTCGGAAAGGGGATTCATCAGAGAAAATGACTACCCCAGTCCTCAGCAGTCCACTCCCTGTACCTTTGACAGAATATCAGTCTGTCCCTGATGTTTTTTCTGGAGAGAAGTGGCTTCTTTGCTGCCCTCCTTGACACCAGGCCTTGCTCCATGAGTCTCCACCTCACAGTGCGTGCAGATGCACTCACACCTGCCTGCTGCCATTCCTGAGCAAGCTCTGCACTGCTGGTAGCCCGATTCCGAAGCTGAAACACTTTTAAGAGACGGTCCTGGCACTTGCTGGTCTTTCTTGGGCGCCCTGGAGCCTTTTTGGCAACAATGGAACCTCTCTCCTTGAATTCCTTGATGATGCGATAGATTGTTGACTGAGGTGCAATCTTTCTAGCTGCGATACTCTTCCCTGTTAGGCCAGTTTTGTGCAGTGCAATGATGACTGCACGTGTTTCTTTAGAGATAACCATGGTTAACAGAAGAGAAACAATGATGCCAAGCACCAGCCTCCTTTTAAAGTGTCCAGTGGTGTGATTCTTACTTAATCATGACAGATTGATCTCCAGCCCTGTCCTCATCAACACCCACACCTGTGTTAATGGAGCAATCACTGAAACGATGTTAGCTGGTCCTTTTAAGGCAGGCCTGCAATGAAGTTGAAATGTGTTTTGGGGAAAAAAGGTCATTTTCTAGGCAACTATTGACTTTGCAATTAATTGCTGTTAAGCTGATCACTCTTTATAACATTCTGGAGTATATGCAAATTGCCATTATAAAACCTGATGCAGTAGACTGTAAAAATTAACATTTGTATCGTTCTTAAAACTTTTGCCCATGACTGTATATATATTTATTTTTAGGGATGTTTGAGAATGTGTTCAGATTATCAAGATCTGTTTGGCAACTTCTGCTAAAATCAGTGCTTATTGAAAATGTCAAAACTCTAGCGAAGACAGACATGAGTATAAGATTTTAACTTACTGATATTATAAATTAGAGGATTTTGTATGGCTTGTTTACCAATGGGGACTTTTATATTCAGGTTTACAATCAGTAAAATAATCCCTTTATTTTTCTAGAAGAACATTTCTATATTTCTGAATGTCAAAATGTTCTCTTTACTGTTATGTAGAAGCAAAACATAGAAATGTAAATCCGGTTCCATAAAAATATTATTAGCAAACATCTTTAATATGTCACACAAATTTACATGAAAGTGCCCCTATAGGAATGTAACTACAATTTTGTTTCACCAGCATTCCTTTTTACTGAAGACATTTTATTGAATTAACATATTATCCTAGTGATCTTGTACTTTAAAACCTAAAGGTAGTGTAAATTGTAAAATAATCTCAAAACTAAAAGTTTTTAAAATATATTTGCAAACAATTACCTAGCATCAGGAAAATTATACATTTTGTACAATGATTATTCCAATTTAAATTATGTGAGTAAAAAATTAAAAGAAATGCAATATACAATAACATCCATCAACTACAAGATCATTGCAATCAAAAAGGAGGAGGTGGAATATATTGAAAATCATGTCACTTTATGAATTAGTTTTTATCCATTGCTTTTTAATGATACCAATACACACAAGGCTTGCAAGCCAGAATTTTGAAAATGAGTACCCAGCTCAGATTCTCATCACACATATACCATAAAAGGTTTCACAACGTGGCTTATTTAAGAGACAGATAAATGCTTGTTGGGACAATCTAGTCCAGCACTCACATTAGATCTCCCAATACTTTTATATGAGAGACAGTAGAGTATAATATATAACTACATGAGTATATTAAAAACTGACTTAAATGGAAAAAAAAAACAAAAGGGTCTTTTTTTCAGTTTTTGCAAACTGAAAGGTTTAAAACTCCATAGAAATAAATGGGTATCTATTTCTTTCTGTTTTTCTGTTTCCCAAACAGAGCAGAACAATGGAAAGCACAACACTGATATGAACCAGATCTAAACTGTAAATTACTAAAATTATAAAAAAGCAGGATATATTTAAAATGTTAGAGCCTTCAAATTATGCCCATTTTGCCTTAAAGGCACCTTTGCTTTCTCTTAATCGGCTTCTTTAGGTAGTCATCTTAAGTGTTTTTTCCAAAGTCTTGTAGAAGATCCCAGAGGTGCTGAACACTTGCTTTTTGTTTGTTTTTTTTACTTTGCAGTCCAACTCATCAACTCAAAGCATATCAAATGGGTTTAATTCAGTTGATTATAGTGGCCATTACTCTCCTCCTTATTCTAATAGTCTTTCCATAGCCAGGAGGTAACTCTTGGTCTTCTTTTCCAAGGGTGGTCATGGTGAGAGCTAGTTTCATTATAACTTTGGATAGCTTTCATGACTGCACTTGAGGATACTTTCAAAGTTCCTAAAATTTTCCGGATTGACTGACTCTCATGTCTTAAATAATTATGGACTGTTGTTTCTCTTTACTTAGTTGAGTGGCTTTTGCCATAAAGTGGAGTAGAACAGTACTTGAATAAAGCTGTATACCATTCTTACCCCTGCAAAACACTACTGATGGTCTTTTACACAAAAGGCAATAAATTAAACCAATTAACTCATGATGAAGCACCAAATGTTAATTGAAAAACCGTTTACCTTACTACCTTATAAAGCTTATTAAAAGAATGTGCAACGCTGTCAAAGCTAATGGGGGCTGCTTTTGAACAATCTAAAATACAAAACAAATTCTGTTTCGTTTATTGCTTTGTTGTATACTACTTAATTGTATAGGTATTCCTTCATAGCTTCATATCTTCAATATGATTCTACAATATAGTACATTTAAAAAAAGGAAGAAAGTTCATGAAACAAAATTTTTTTTTATACAAACTTGACTGTTAGTGTGTGTGTGTGTGTATATATATTGATGTTTACTCACTGTTTGGCTGCCATCCTGATGTTTACTCACTGTTTGGTTGCCATCAGTCCAGGGACAGTCAGCTTGCTTCTGGGATCGCCGTCCTTTAATAGAATGGTTATGGCATCCAAAATACATCACATTGACACAGGCAGTAGTTTCAAAACTGACCTCAGTCAGCTTTATTCAACCAGCATATTATAGCAGGTCCATGTAAATATCCAGCAAACAAGATATAAACAAAATACCCTCGGCCTCCTGGACCTATTGTCCAGCCCCACCAATATTCACTTTGGCCAGTCTCCTACTGGCTGTTCTTGGCTTCCTTAAAGCCTGGGGTAAAAGCCTTCACCTTAGCTCTACCTTTTGCTTCAGGTTCTCACAGCAAACCACACCCCCCTCGTGTCTGAATTACCAAGGCCTTAATAGGCCTCCAAAGACCTGCCAAAAACCTGTCCTGGAATGTTGGAATTGCCTCCCATTCAACACTGTGGTCGCACCAGTGTTGCACCTATGTTCATTTTTTTCAAATATGTTTTTTGGATGTACATAACCATATATTGCTTCTATTTTGAGTTTGGAGGAGTGGCTGCCTCCATTTTTTTTTGCACTCCACCCACCTTGACAGGCTTTTTAATCAGTGCAGTGTAACTTGTAAGCTGGTTCCATCATTCCCTGCATTATGGAGGTCTGAATAGGACCCAAACGAGAGGTATCAATGGTGTAGGGATCAATATTGTAGGACCACCTGCCTTGATGTCCCGTTGAAGTTCGGGGGTGGCTTAAACAATTTTGATCAAAAGTGTGAACTGAGAACCTCAAAAAACTTTTCTTGTATCCTAGATAGCAGAAATTCTTTTTTCTAAATTCCTATGTCCCCTTTGATAGTGCTCTAGTTTATAGTGTGTCACTGTTATTGGAATACTTAGTGTTACTGACCTTATACTGCAGGCTTCCCACACTGAGACCAGGTCCCTCGATGGCACACATGTTGCAGACATCCTTCTGCAACCAATCCTGTGATAGAAACCTGCGGCCTAAAGTCACTCTGGCACTATGTATGTATGTTTATATATATATATATATATACATATAAATGATTTATATTTGCCAAATGCCAGAATAATGATTTTTTAAGGCATTTTTATTACTTTCTGAGAAGTCATAAGTTTACATACACTAGGATTACTATGCCTTTAAACAATTTGGGACAGTCCATATGATGATATCATGTCTTTGGAAGCTTTTGATAAGTTTATTGGCAACATCTGAATTAATTAGAGAGATACATGTGCATGTATTTTTTAAGCACTCCAGAAACACACTGCTTCTGTATGTGACATCACGGGAAAGTCTAAAGAAATCAGCCAAGATATCAGGAAAAAAATTGTGGACTTGCACAAGTCTGGTTTCTCCTTGGGTGCAATTTCCATATACCTGAAGGAATCTTGTTTATCTGTACAAATAATGATACACAAGTACAAACAAAATCATACCGCTCAGGAGGGAGATGGGTTCTGTGTCTCAGAGATGAACATGTTTTGGTCCGACATGTGCATATCAACCCAAGGTTAAAACCAAAAGACCTTCTGAAGATGCTGGCGGAAGCTAATAAGATTGTGTCATTATCCAAAGTGAAATGAGTACTGTATCAACATGGGCTGAAAGGCTATTTTGCGAGGAAGAAGCCATTACTGTAAAAACAAACATACAAAACCCAGATTCATGTTTCCAAATGCACACAGGAAGAAAGACTTACATTTTTGGAGTCATGTCTTGTGTTCTGACGAAACTAACATTGAACTGTTTGGCTATAATGACCATCGTTACGTTTGCAGGAATTTCCATATACCTGAAGGAATCTTGTTTATCTGTACAAATAATGATACACAAGTACAAACAAAATCATACCGCTCAGGAGGGAGATGGGTTCTGTGTCTCAGAGATGAACGTGTTTTGGTCCGACATGTGCATATCAACCCAAGGTTAAAACCAAAAGACCTTCTGAAGATGCTGGCGGAAGCTAATAAGATTGTGTCATTATCCAAAGTGAAATGAGTACTGTATCAACATGGGCTGAAAGGCTATTTTGCGAGGAAGAAGCCATTACTGTAAAAACAAACATACAAAACCCAGATTCATGTTTCCAAATGCACACAGGAAGAAAGACTTACATTTTTGGAGTCATGTCTTGTGTTCTGACGAAACTAACATTGAACTGTTTGGCTATAATGACCATCGTTACGTTTGCAGGAAAAAAGGGAGAAGGTTGGAAGCCTAAGAACACCATCCCAACTGTGAAACATGGGGGTGACAAAATCATGTTATGGGGTTGTTTTCTGTAGGAGAGATTAGTGCACTTCACAAAATAGATGGCATTATGAGGAAAGAAGATTAAGTGGCAATACTGAAGCAACATCTCAAGACATCAGTCAGGAAGTTAAAGCTTGGACGGAAATGGGTCTTCCGAATGGACAATGACCCGAAGCATAATGCCAAACCAGAGGCGTAACTTGAAGCTCCTGGGACCTGGTGCAAAAAGTGAACTACCATGTGCCATTTATAATACTGGTGTCATCTTATGTTAAAGAAGGGCTTTTGGGCCCTCTCAGGCTGCAGGGACCAATAGCGACTGCTACCTCTGCACCCCCTGTAGCCACGCCCATTTGCCAAACTGGTTACAAAGTGGCTTAACGATAACCAAGTCAATGTTTTGTAGTGGCCATCACAAAGCCCTGATCTCATCCTATTGAAAATTCATGGGCAAAGCAGAAAATGCAGGTGTGAGCAAGGCAACCTACAAACATGGCTCAGTTACACCAGTTCTGTCAGGAGGAATGGGCCAAAATTCCTACCAACTATTGTGAGAAGTTTTTGGAAGAATATCCAAAATGTTTATATAAATTATTATTATATATATATATTATATATATAATTAATAAATTATATAATAATAATTATATATATATATATATATGTATTGTGAGGACAATGGGCAGGGCCTGATGATATCATCATAAGGTCTGTTTGTAGCTGTCATAAGAATTGTATGTATGTAGAGTATTATGTATAATCTGTATTATTATTCAGCCATGCTTGTATTGTATATGCTCATAGACCTCCACCCCCTTTAACAAATGGAATTTGTAGCATAAGTCCTTAAAAATCCCACAAGTGCTTTAGACAATTCTATTACACCTGCATCTGCTAAGCATCCATTTTATTGCGTTTTATGACCAATTCTGTATACACAAGTGTCATTAATACTTGATAGAAGGCCAGAATCTCATCAGACCGAGCTGGGCTATGCCCTATTCCTAGTCATAAACGACTGGTCACGGAATGGACCGAGGTCATTGATCTGTCAAAACTGAAGCACAGCCCGTGAATACCATCTAGTGGGGACAGTGAGTAGCAGTCCTCATTAAGCACCAAGGGTCCGCCCACCTCATTAAATCTCCAACCAGTGAGGTGTAGCCTATTATCCTAATTAGCTGATGGGAGGTGTGGAAACCTGAGATGGTGAGATGGGCCTATAAGACACATTGTCTAATCTCACATTTTTGCACATAGTTTGGGGTTCAATTCTGGATTGAGCTGTGTTCCATTTCTTCCGTACCCCCGGATATGAAAGCCGACCATTGTAAGTGTAAGGACTTTCTACGTTTTCTCCCTTTGATTTTATAACCTTTTTTTTTTTTATGTAAGCACTGTACCTTGTTTAGCATTCAAATATTCCAATTAATACGTTATTTCTTGTAGCTGTAAAAACCCATTACCTTGGATAAGTGTTTTTAACCCTGTAGCTGCTGGAGAGCAGAGAGATAACCCGGTAAGCGTTTTTAAGTATATTTTTGGATAAGAGTCCTTCCCTCTGATTTCCTTTTCTTTCGGTTATTGAGGAAGGTGGTGGCAGCGGATATATTTTTGGGGTGCTGGAACTGTCTTGGGGTGTGATTTATGCTTGATTTGCCACCTGAGTCAGAGGTGAGTGCAAATAGGAAATAAATCAATTCCATTACAGTGGCCCCCAGTAACGTGCTGGTGAGTGTGTATGTGACATCTAGCTATCTATCTATCTATCTATCTATCTATCTATAAAAAAGAAAAGAAAAAACGGGGGCGCCAAATAGTGTAATGCGTATTAAAAATAAAAAATAATAATCAATCGCAGAGCGTGCTCACCTCTTGAGGTTGTGCGGTAGTCAAGGCTCAACACTCTAAGATACCTGCAGGGCTATTATTACCGTCGCCCTGGTAAACGGCTGCCTGGATCTCGATCCCGTGAAGGAGCTCAAGTGCTAGCCAGCACTCGGTAGGATATAGGTAATGCTCTCCCCGAGCAGGGGAAAGTGTTGATCCGGCGCGCTTCTTTACAAATGAAGTTTCCTCGTAAAAAAGTTATACTTTATTATTAAAAGTACAATGGACTCGTGCCACTGTAACGATTAAAACAAAGATATAAAAGAATGTAGCTTTACGCGTTTCGAGCGGAACACCCGCGCTTCTTCAGAAGCATATAACAATCCTGATCGTCTGTTCTTTAAATAGACAAAAAACAACTGTCAAATTTCAATTAATTAACATTTCACCAATCTATATCATTGTAACAAAAAGGCATCTTTTAAAATTTAAGAGTGTTCTTAATTGTGCGGAGTACCTGTCAATCATGGTCACATGATCGGATGTTGTTAAATGAAGGCATGAATGGAGAACCACGGCAAGAAAACAACTCTAGTGATCTGACTAATTGTTTCTATCCTCTGTCAGAGTAACGTATCTAGGTATTTAATTGGTGGAATCTTGAATGAATGAAAAACCTGAATGGGGAGAAGTATATCAGATGTTTCAAGAGCGCAACCACCCTATTAAATGGACTTTTATCTATATCGTACTTCATTAATATACAAAAGGCATAGTTGGTAACCGTCTCGGAATTTTGACATTTATATATAAACATCTTTAAAGAGCTTAAACGTTTTGAATCCCATAAAGATTATCATAAATTAAATAACAGAGTAACTTTGGAAGTACAAAAATTTGAGAACAATCTTTTCTCTAGAAAAAAGGGAAAAATAAATAGAGACAAACAGGAGAAAAAAATCCCCTTGAAAAAATCTACAGAGAATATTAAAAATAGATAACACCAACTCTACATCACATGGAAAGAATATATTCCTAAAAATCACGGCCCAGGAGGGACAGAATATACTACAGGAGAATATTAACATACAAAAATGTCTGGGGCAGTGTATTTCTATACCTAATACACCACTAGATCTAGGTGCCAGACCTAAGATAAAAGCGAATATTCCCAATATTAAATTGGGAGCGAATAAAGAAAAAACAAAACCCCCGATGATAGATAAAAATCATTATAAAACCTTACCTGTGATCAATGATATAAGTCAACTTTCGATTGCCACACTGTCTCACTTTGAACAAAATTTTACTAAGTTTGTCACAGCAGACTTATATGTCCCTGGTTCCACAGAAAGTGGTAATATTCCCCCTATTCAAACTACAACATCTACAGAGACTATGAACAATAGTTCTAGTGAGAATTTAGATATCACCTTAAAGGCCCAAAAAATCAGGGAAAAATTTGAGATATTAAAAAAAGAACACAATTCCCGCAAATCTTTGTCACCAACACAAATGCCTATGTCCCAAATCACTATTCACGATGTCTCAGATATATCAATAGATCTAATGTCAGAAGTTGGCCCCAATAAGAGTGAAGAAGGTGATAACAATAGGATGCCTTTTTTAGAGTTAATACCACAAAAAATCGATCCGCCTATAAAATCCAAACTTCCTATTAGATCCAAAAGAAAAATAAATATAGAGGCTGCAGGGCAGGGACCCAACGAAAAAAAAGGTCGATCAGCGTCCATAAACTAAAGAATATGTATTCAACTAGTGAATTACAGGAATTAGGGATTTTTAATCTATCCCAATATGAGTTAGATAAAAATGAAATTCAGGTCCTAAAAAAAGGGCTATATTTTTGCCCCACAAATAACAACATTGATCAATTTGAATTATTCACAGATTTTCATAAATTTATCCGCAAATTGATCCTGGCACGACATTTTGAGATGAATCGTTTGTTCCCTTAACGTCTGAAGTACCTAAACATAAAGATCTAAAAGTTAAATCAAATTTCTTTCCCGTACAATCTCAGGGGCATCTTATAAAATCTTTTCAGGAGATTGTGGGGTCAGAATTATCCCAAATAAAGCCTTTAAAGAAGACATCAAATTTATCAGCAAATGAGAGATTTGCTTAGAAAAAATTACAAAAAAATCGAAAAATAGTCATCCGCCCAGCAGATAAGGGGAGAGGAACAGTGATTTTGGATTTAATACAGTATCAGAAAGAGGCAGATAACATTTTAAATGAATGTTCTTATTATGCAAAATGTACAACAGATCCTTTTCCAGATTTGCAAAATGAGGTAACACGATTTTTAGATGAATATGTTCAAAACAATACCATATATAAAAAAGAGAAACAGTTTATTTTAATAGAGGACCCAAAAAAAACTTTTTTTTACTTTCTACCCAAAGTTCACAAGAGCATAACTAATCCTCCTGGCCGCCCGATCATATCGGGTATAAACTCAGCAACGAGTCAATTGTCACACTACATAGAGCTGTATCTACAGCCATTTGTAGTTCAGTTAGAGAGCTACCTTAAAGACTTAAGTCACTTAATTACGTTGTTGAAAGATATTAAATATGAACCGAATTTTTTGTTAGTGACTGCTGACATATCAGCCTTGTATTCTAATATACAACACCAACTAGGTCTTGATTGTATTCTAAAAACCCTTAATAGTGATGACACCATTCCACAGACCAAAATAGATGTTTTAATTAAAGGCTAAAGAATAATTTTGGTAAAAAATTTTTGTTTATGGAGAGGACATTTACAAACAAATAAGAGGTACGGCCATGGGAACTAGGGTAGCGCCGGCCTTCGCTAATTTGTTTATGGGTCAGTTCGAACAAGAACATATTTACAGCCATGAGCCTTTTTGCGAACATAAGGTCATATACAAACGATATATTGATGACCTCTTTATTATCTGGTCCGGATCAAGAGAAAGTGCACTAGCATTCATAGAACATATGAACAACAATAGTTGGGGTATCAATTTTACTGCCAATGTCCATTCTCAAAGCATAGAATTTTTAGATTTACTTATCTCTGTCAAAGATAATTCTTTCATTACAGAAACATATTTTAAGAAGGTAGACAATAACACATATATTGATTATAACAGTGCACATTATAAGCCTTGGCTTTTAAACATCCCATATAATCAATTTAAGAGAATCAGGAAAAACTGTACAAATGATGACGATTTTAACAAACAAGCTCATTTCCTGAGGAATAGATTTGAAGAAAAACATTATCCGAAACAATTATTATCAGATGCTATAAAAAAATCAAAAGCACTTACCCAGGCCGATTGTTTGGAAAAAAGAGTAAAACAAACAGCTAGTATAAACTCGGATAAAGTCCGTTTCTCTTTGATAATACGTTTTAATTCATCTTTTTCAGTGATTAAGACCATACTAAATAAACACTGGTATCTTTTGAAGAAAGATCCCCATTTGGCCAAAATTTTACCTGAGAATCCCAACTTAATCTTTAAAAGACCACCGAATATTAAAGGGTTAATAGCACCAAGCCGTATAAAAAACTGTTCAGTAAACGATAACAAAAATGGAGGAAGTCAACCATGTGGAACTACCAAATGTAAATGCTGTCACAGCATTAGAACAACTGAAAAAATTACATCTGTTACCACCAATAAATCTTATATTATAAAATATCCATTGAACTGCAAGAGCACATACGTCATATATGTAATAGACTGTATCTGCTCTGTGCAGTATGTGGGTAGGACCACATGCCCATTACAGGACCGTTTGAACGGGCACCGAGCCTGCACTAAAAGGGGCGATTTGCTCCAAAGTGTAGCTCGACACTGTACAGAAAAACATGATAAGGATTTCTCAGTCTTTAAAATTACACCTATAGATAGAGTACCTGCTGAACATCATGATCGTTTCCAAACAGTTCTTAATAAAGAACTTTATTGGATACATTTATTGCAAACTGCACACCCATTAGGTTTAAATGATACAATTGAGACAGTTCTGTAATAGTTGTATATATATAAGAGGTAAAATAGTTTGAGGTTGTATGGGGTAGTTGAAGTTAAAGGCCACTATTAATATATTTTTTTATTATATATATTTTTTTTCCTTTATATTAGAGGGGGTCTACAATATTTTTGGGATATACTTATTGGGTAATCACAGGGTATTAATAGTTTTTTCGGTGAAGAATACTATTATCATAGAGATTAAGTCAGTAAGACATAGACACTTGAGGTTATTTACCACTTTGTTTTAGGTGGCAACATGTTTCTGATGGTTCTATACATGTAGTATAATTGGTTAGGTTTTAAAGTATAGCTTTGTCCAGAAATAATAGAAATTATATGTTATTGTATGTTGTGAAACTATATAGAAGTAAGTCTAAAAAACTTTACATATAAGAATATAATAGTTTCTTATTATTCTTGGGTGACTAAATACGACGTTATATATAAATGTCAAAATTCCGAGACGGTTACCAACTATGCCTTTTGTATATTAATGAAGTACGATATAGATAAAAGTCCATTTAATAGGGTGGTTGCGCTCTTGAAACATCTGATATACTTCTCCCCATTCAGGTTTTTCGTTTATTCAAGATTCCACCAATTAAATACATAGATACGTTACTCTGACAGAGGATAGAAACAATTAGTCAGATCACTGGAGTTGTGTTCTTGCCGTGGTTCTCCATTCATGCCTTCATTTAACAACATCCGATCATGTGACCATGATTGACAGGTACTCCGCACAATTAAGAACACTCTTACATTTTAAAAGATGCCTTTTTGTTACAATGATATAGATTGGTGAAATGTTAATTAATTGAAATTTGACAGTTGTTTTTTGTCTATTTAAAGAACAGACGATCAGGATTGTTATATGCTTCTGAAGAAGCGCGGGTGTTCCGCTCGAAACGCGTTAAGCTACATTCTTTTATATCTTTGTTTTAATCATAACAGTGGCATGAGCCCATTGTACTTTTAATAATAAAGTATAACTTTTTTACTAACGAGGAAACTTCATTTGTAAAGAAGCGCGCCGGATCAACACTTTCCCCTGCTCGGGGAGAGCATTACCTATCTATCTATCTATCTATCTATCTCTCTATCTATCTATCTATCTATAGATGGTCCCCACGTTCCAGGACAGGCTTTTAGCAGGTCGCTGGAGGCCTATAAACAGCCTGGTACTCCAGGTGTTCAGGGGGTGTGGTTGCTGCCTGGATGGTTGGAGCAACAGAGCAGAGGAGAGAGCTCTGGTCCCAAGAGGCTTGAGGGGAGGCTGTACAGTGCACTGGACTGTGAGCATGTGTTTTACTGGTGCTGGATGTTAGATCCAGACCACGGTAGAGAGGGTATCTCTAGATGTAAAGTTAGTGGCCAGACAGCCGAGTATTTGGTTTGTTTTTGTACATTTTTCTGTGCCTCAATAAAACTGGCTGAGGCCATGATAAAGAAAAGCCTGGTGTGGGTATGCCAATACCGTTTACGAAAGATGGCGATCCCGTGAGCTAAGATCCACTGAGTCGATCCAAGATGGCGTCCAGATGAGAGTGAGTTGTCACAATATATATATATATATATATATTGTGGCAGAGTGGCTAAGAGTAGTTGCCTGTTTCTGCCACTAGGTGGAGTCGTCCTGGTAGAGACGTGCCACCAAGAGCTGGCTCTTGGTGGGGGGAGCCAATGGTTATCTGTCAGCAACACTAGGTTGCTGACAGCTGTATGTAGCATGGCTGGTATCCAGCCATTATGGGTTGGCTTCCCCGGGAACAGCTGCAGATGAGTGGCTGTTCCCGTGTCACAGGTCTCCAGGTTCCATGTCGGGTTTTGGGCCAGTTCCAGGATGGCTATAAAAAGCCTGTCTCTACAGGTGTTCAGGGGGGTATGGTCTGCTAGTTGGCAGTGAAGCAGCAGAGGAGCTGACAAGAGCTCTGGTCCCCCGGAGGCTGGAAGGAAGCCAATAAGATACAGTAAGGATACTGTTATGGTTGTGGTGCTGGACAGTAGGTTCAGACCACGGATAGAGAGGGTCTCTATGTGAGTTAGTGGCCAGACGGCCGAGGATTATGTTTATGATTTGTTTTCTGTAGTTTGTATCCTTGCTCATAAAGCTGGCTGAAGCCAGTTAAAAGAATTCTGGTGTCATAGTGTCCTACCTGGAAACGGCATTCATCGTTCTACCAAGGACGACGATCCCCGGAGCTAAGCGTGATTCCCCCAGGACGGTCCAAGATGGCGTCCAAACGTGAGTGGAAGCTTTAAATTGGTGGAGGATGCGGGCAAAGATTGGCGCAGTGTATAAAGATTGGCACTAACTGACTGTGCACAAAGTGGTGCAGAGAAGAAAATTCAGTTTGCATAGGACTGCTGCAGTTTACATAGGACTGCTGGATGTTCGCTCTGGGTGAGCAAAGGTTTCTCTGAAGAGAGACACACCCGCAGCAGCCTTGGGTGTCTGAAGAGACTGCCGCAGTGGAGCAGGAGACTGTCTCGGGAGAGACAGGGGACGCACCCCAGTAAAGAGACTGTCTTGCTGCCAGGAAAAAATTTGTTTTGACTATGGAGGACATCTTTGAGTTGGTGCGCCGCATGACCACCCAGCCGGCAGTGCCACAATACCTTGATCGACCAAAGCCAGATCGTCCTTCCAAGGGAAAGTCCAAGCGGCGCAACAAATCGCAGCAACTGAGAATCGCCACTGTCCAGCAGGATTAGCCGTGCTGGATGGGCCATAGAGCAAGATCTGCTCCTGAGGGTACGGTGATCTGCAGGTCAGAGGATGTGCTGCGACGGATGCATTGGCTGCTGGTGGGTGATCTTCCACGTTGGGTGGACATGGACTGCTGCCAAGATGTCTCCAGAGTGCACCCAGACATCGCACCTGGTATGAAGACCCGGCCAGAAACGGGTAAGACCGTTCTAATGCATTTTGAAACCTGCTGTGGGACTGTCGTGCATAATCTTAGGGTTTATGAGAACCTACAGTCCGGCTTTCTACTTGGCAGAGACTTCCCCCATTTCAGGAACTTGTGGGCAACAGCCAAGGTATCGGGGAAAACAAGTGACTTCTCTTGGGAAGTGCCCCCTATGGAGTATGTGGTGCCAATGCCTGAGAGGGAGGAGCCAGAGTGGTCATCTTCAAAAGTCCCTGAGATGAGAGTTGACAAGACTGACACTGTGTATTTTGGACTAGAAAGGTCTGATGGACTCTATGTTCAGGACATATGCACTATATTACCTGTTTCAAAGGTTACGAAGGCGGAAATGGGGCCTGTAATCAATGTGCCTGTACTAAACAGCTTAGTTCCACTACCTGAGAAGGGGAAGTGTAGCTGGGTCACAGAGTTGGCTCCAGTTACTGCATGTCTGTGTGAACAAGTGGCTAGAGGTGCTGTAGCAGAGAGCAGCTCAGGTCTGCCCCTGGAGGTCATGGCTGTCATGGCTATGTGTGCAGTAGCTGCAGAGTGTGAATTAGCTTCTGCAGAAATACCAGCCCCAGCTGTAGAGCAGACAAGCTCAAGTGTGTGTCCTGGAGTGTGTGACAATATGGAGACATGGGTTAACACTACAGACGTACAACGAGCTAATGTTGTTGCCCCTAGCAACAAGGTGTCCTTTGCAATTCCTGCCATAAAAACGTATGAGTGTGTGGGCCATGAAGCTGTGTGTGAAGTGTCTGGAGTCCAGCTGGTGAGTGTGTCTGCCAGTGACCCCAGCGCACTGTGTGTACCTGATTGTAGCCTGCAAGTTGCAGGTAATGCGTGCCCAGGGATCGATGGCCACCAGTTCTGTGTGACTGCTGTTGGGCCCAGAGAGGAGCTTTCATGTTTCAGTGTGCAGCCTGGAGGTCCTGAGAATGTCTTCTCTCCTACAATGTGTGAGGAGACTAATTTAATGAGGGTGTGTCCAGACTCTGAGGTGTATGCCTGCATGAATGCAGCCTCAGATAGTGATGAAAATGCCTGTGTAAGGAGAATATATGCTGAGATCTGTAGTCCTACGGATTCCTGTTGCTCCAGTAGTTGCTGTGTAGCCAGTAGCTTTTACTGCCAGGGTCACAAAGACTGCAGTGGCACATAGGCACAAGTCCATGTATAGATTTTTGGCTTGAAGTTAGGCTAGGTTATTTTTTGTTGTTAGAGATAAGTTATCAAGATTGGCTTATTATGAACATTGTATGTAGAAAAATAATGACGCTGTTATACATGTCCACTACTATATATCTGTATGAATTGATTTTGTGTCAATAAAATGTTGTTTAAAAAAAAAAAAAAAAAGACTGCAGTGATGGAGGGAGTGAGCTGCTAGTCACCACAGAGCTGGGTATGTGCTTGAACCCTAGGGAGAGGCAGGTGAGCGGGTTTAAATCCCCAGATGGTAAAGAAGTGCCTGGTTCTGAGGCAGCTGATAAATTCTCTCCAGAGGTTATGGAGGACAGTAGTAACAGTATCACAAAGGTAGTATTTTCTGTGGGTTGTGGTGGCCTACAGTTGGGTGCCATTTCCAGCCAGATACCTGCTAGAGCTATTGATGTTAAACGTGTCATTGAGTTGCCTTATGTGAACACAGCCAATTTTGTGTCTAAGTGGGAGCATCAGAAGGAGGATGGCCGGGATGCTATGACTGACCTCCCATTTATAAATGTGTCTGCCATTGCCTCCAGCTCATTGTGTGAATTTGATGTTGTGCAAGATGTAGGAGTATCCCAGGTAGAAGCTGAGAGTTCTCCCTTAGAGATGGTTATAGGGGATGTGAAGGAAACATCTCCACCCATTGATGCAGAGTGTCTGCTGCTTGGAAGCGCCAGTGAGAAGGGTGCACAGGGGAAGATATCCTCTGTCACTGGTGAGGTGCCAGGTAAGGTCATCATGGCAGACAAAGTGTCTATAGAGGTTGCCAATGGTGACGCTGAAACCATTAGCATGCCTGCTGATTGTGGTGAGGTTTGTATTGCAGAATATGCATTGTTTGTGGCCCCTGTAGTGCAATATAAGCCTCCTCAAGTGGTCACCACAAGTCAAATACCTGTGGCAGGCTGTAAAGTCCATGTGAGTGTCAGTGACCCCTGTACTCATGCAAAGGTAGTGCATGGAAGGAGGAAACAGACAGTGATTGTGGTCTTTCAGCTGCTGTGAGTCAGGTGTATGGAGGGACCAGCGAGTCCTCAGACATTAAAAACTTACCCAGTAAAGAAGCTGAGATTATCAGAAGAGGTCTCCTAGGGATTGTCTGCAATAACCAGCAGGTTATGGGTGGCACAGAGGTAGATGGTGTCACAGTAGGTCCTACTGCAGTGGAGAGTATCATCGCTGAGGTGGTCACTGAGATAGACCAGATGTCGGCTAGTAGCCAAGAGGCGTAGTTTCATGGTCCAGAAGACCCTAAGGAGCAGGAGATGGTCAGTGAGGACCAGAGGACTTGTATTGAAGAGAGGTCTTGGTTTTATCATAATCCCACAGACAAAGAGGTAGTAGGTTTGGGCTCCGGTGCACCCCAAGTGGCCATAGTGGATAGAGACCCTGACAGGTGTGCTGTCATTACAGCTTCGGGTGACACTAGTGTTGTTGCTGGGACCAACCAGGTACCTTTTGCTGATGTGAGACCCACGATAGTGGAAAATTTGCCCAATGGGGATGATGCCAAGATGGTCGCTGTGTGTAGGCAATCTACAAGCTCTGATAGCGCTGGTAATGGGGTTGTCATTAGTAACCCTGTGAATGTCAGCATGCGGGCTGTGGGTGATGACCTTCTTGTAGTAGAGCGTGCATGGGTTGTGACATCTATAGTAAGGGGCAGTAGACTGTCTGTTGCCCAAGTCGTGTTGAGTGCATGGTATGAGCCCACAACTGAGTTGTATGTGGACCATTTTGTCTCTGCCCCTAAGGTTGTAAGGAAGATGTTGCCCTAAAGTAGGAGCTTTGACCCCAGAGGGAGCCTGGGCAATGTGAGAAAGCCCTACGGGCTTTATCAGAGGGGATGGGTATGTGGCAGAGTGGCTAAGAGTAGTTGCCTGTTTCTGCCACTAGGTGGAGTCATCCTGGCAGAGACGTGCCACCAAGAGACGGCTCTTGGTGGGGGGAGCCAATGGTTATCTGTCAGCAACACTAGGTTGCTGACAGCTGTATGTAGCATGGCTGGATTCCCCCAGGACGGTCCAAGATGGCGTCCAAACGTGAGTGGAAGCTTACTATATATATATATATATATATATATATATATATATATATATAATTTTGTAGGCAACCGTCAGGAAAAATAGTAGATGGTAGAAATGTGTCAAGAAGGTTGTTATATGGTGTATCAAAATTTCAGGGATGTCACGTCAGTACACCCTGGCTTTTCCGTGTAGCCAAACTGCAGTCTATGTGCCACTGAAGTCTGAGGAGCTCGGTGGAGACAAAGAGCATCTTAGTCAGTGACAGTAGGTTATTGACACATGTTCAGTTAGTATAGCTGCCATGCAGCTTTCATGGGCTCTTTTTCTCGACTGTAGCAAGGGTGGGAGGCCGTCCTCACAGTCCGGTCCAGGCTTTTGCTGGACCTCTTGAGGCCTTTAAAAGGTGATGACTGTAACCCTGAGGAGTCTGTTTGCCATTTCCCTCCACAGTGTACTGCAGTAAGGAGCTCTGGGACGCTGTCCGGCTACCTTGCACTCTGACCCAAACCACACCATATGCTGGTATGCGGACTTTACGTTTACTTGGCTGAAGTTAAGCCATATGTTTGCTTTATGTATGGAAATTAACAGGATGTTGTTATATCTCCTGCCGAAGAATTTTTGTACCTGCACGCTGATTCTGTGTTTGTTTTGCCCCTTTAAACAAAAACCCTGTTATGTTTGTATCCAAAATCTGTTTGTACCTACAATTTTTGCAGCTAAACTACCACAACATATATATATGTATACATATATACATGTATGTTTCTTTTGGAGTAATGGCTTTTGGCTGGCAAAGTGGCCTTTCAGCCCATGTTGATACAGTACTCGTTTCACTGTGGATAATGACACAATCTTACCAGCTTCCACCACATCTTCACAGGGTGCTTTTGTTCTTGGGTTGATATCAGACATAAGCACATATCGGACCAAAGCACATTCATCTTTGATAAACAGAACCCATCTCCTTCCTGAGTGGTATGATGGCTGAACATTCCCATCTTGTTTGTACTGGCATATGATTGTTTGTGCAGATGAATAAGGGACCTTCAGGTATCTGGAAATTGCACTCAAGGATGACCCAGGCTTATGCAAGTCCACAATTCTCTTCCTGATATATTGGATGATTTCTTTAGACTTTCCCATGATGTTACACACAGAAGCAGTATGTTTCTGGTGTGTTTTTAAAAAATACATAAGTGTGTCTAAACCTATCATGATATCATCATATGGGCTATCCCAAATTGTTTAAAAGCATAGTAATCTTAGTGTATGTAAACTTTTGACATTGCAGAAAGTAATAACAATGCCTTAAAAATGATCTCTCTATCATTGTTCTGGCATTTGGCAAATATAAATAATTTTGGTAATCCTAATTGACCTAAAGCTGGTAAGGTTTATTCTGATTTAGTAAGATAGTGAGAAAAACATGCATATGTGTCTTTTTATATAGTATGTAAACTTCTGGTTTCAACTGTATATATACTGTACCCCCCCTCACATTTTTGTAAATATTGTATTATATTTTTTCATGAGACGACACTGAAGAGTTGACACTTTAATGCAGTGTAAAGTTGGTATACAGCTTGTAAATTTGGTGTTCCCTTAAAATAAATAAACACACGGCCATCAATGTTTAAACCACTGGCAACAAAAATCAGTACATTCCTGAGTGACAATGGACAAATTATGAATGAAGTTTAAATATTTTGTGTGTCCACCATTATTTTCAAGAAATGTCTTATTTATCTATGGAATTGAGTACACTAGAGCTTAACAGTTTGATACTGTAATCTTCTTCCACCCCTCTATGAAGACATCACAGTTCTGGTGGATGTTAGAGACCTCTTCCACCTTCCATTTGAGGTTACCACACAGATGCTCAATAGAGTTTAGGTCTGGAGACATGATTGGCCAATCCAGCACCTTTTCCCTCAAGTCAGTGGTTGTCTTGGAGGTGTCTTTGGGGTTGTTGTCATGTTGGTATACTGCCCTGTGGCCCAGTTTCGAAGCCCTGTGCCTCTGCTTCCGTATGTCACAGTACATGTTGGCATTCATGGTTCCCTCAATGAACTGTAGCCCCCCACGGCTGGCAGCACTCATGCAGCCCCAGACCATGATACTCCCACAACCAATGCTTGACTTTAGGAAAGACACACTTGTCTTTGTACTCCTTACCTGGTTGCCGCAACACATGTTTGACAGCATCTGAACCAAATAAGTTTATCTTGGTCTCATCAGACCACAGGACATGGTTCCAGTGATCCATGTTCTTTGTCTGCTTTTTTCAGCAAACTGTTTGCAGACTTTCTTGTGTATCATCTTTAGAAGAGGCTTTCTTCTGGTATCGCTGACAGGCTGACTTCCACTCCTTTTACCTCTGCAGCAATGCTGGCAGCCTCATACATCAATTTTGAAAAGAAAATTTCTGGATATGACACTGAGTACCTGCACTCAGCTTCTTTGTTCTACCAAGGGCGGACTTTTCTGAGTGGAACCTGTCTTGTTAAATCGTTGTATGATCTTAGCCAACATACTGCAGCTCAGTTTCAGGGTGCTGACATTCTTCTTATAGCCTAGGCCATCTTTATGTAGAACAACAATTCTTTTTTTGACATCCTCAGACAGTTCTATGCCATGAGATGTCATGTGTAACTTCCAGTTTGAGAGATTGTGAGAGCAAAAACACCAAATTTAACACACCTGCTCCTCGTTCAAACCTGAGAACTTGTAACACTAATAAGTCACATGACACCATGGATAGAAAATGGCAAATTAGGCACAATTTGTCCATTTTCAATTAGGAGTGTACTCACTTTTGTTGCCAGCGGATGAGACATTGTTGGCTGTGTGTTGAGTTATTTTGATGGCACACCAAATGTACACTGTCATACAAGCTGTACACTGACTACTTTGCATTGTATCACAGTGTCATAACTTTAGTATTGTCCCATGAAAATATATATTTACAAAAATGTCATGGGTGTACTCATTTTTGTGAGATTCCATACACCCCCCCCCCCCCCCATAGAAACCTTTCCAGATAGGTCACTGAAAAGTCATGATGTGGTCATAGAATAAATCTGACGGGTCACCAGAGTTCCATGCAACCCAAATGGCATCACTTCATAGTGAAATAATGCACCTGCCGTTAAGAATGCATTTTTTGTCTTAGGGTGCTTTCATACGGTGCGTTTTTGATGTGTTTTGATGCATTTTTAATGCATTTTTTGTGCAGTAATGTACAGCATTAATTGCGGTCTTCCTGCACAAAAAAGTATCAAAAAACACAAAAACACACATAAAATATGCGTCAAAAATGCACCAAAAACGCTCCGTGTGAAAGCACCCCTAGAGAGAGAGAGGGAAGAGAGGGAGAGAGAGAGAGAATCCAAATAAAGTATCACCATTTTTCGAATCCACTTTCCGGATGCAGTTTTCACTCCTCAAAAACAGATCCGTAAAAAGAATCCAAAACGTCGTGTGAACAAGCCCTTTTATTGAAGAATTTTGCACATAAATCATTGTGTAGAAACCAGGGAAGATTGGGCATGGTGAAGTAACCAGTCCTTTCCCTTACATATATGGTTAGCATTACAATCTTTGTAGATTACGAACATTTAGATGAAGATTGTTAAGCATTGTTAGAAACAGAATGAAACCAGTATTAATGTCTGGCACACCCATGAGATATAAAGAGATTCACTACTTCTTTCAATGTCCATTGCATTTGGGGTTTTTGAAACTGTGACACTATAAGGATCTCATCTACATTTACTGGAGGGATTGGTTGTAACAAATTACCCTCCACAATATTTGAATCCACCAAGGATTCTCTGCATTTGCATGGCTTGATCAAGTTTACTTAATTAACTTGAAAAAGTTTATTCTTTTAAGGTTAGTGAACCTTGTAATTCACTTGATTAACCTTTTCCACAATTTTGTAGGGACCATGCATATTTGCCTTTAAATTCTGTTCTGGACTTTTTATTCCCTATGTAGATATTCCATGATGAACAGGCCTTACCACAGTAATATAATCGTGTACTGATCACATGCACTGATACTTAAGATGGCGTAAACTCTATATGCCATGTTTAAGGATGAGCGATATTAACGGCAAAAGTTGACATCGTCACGCGATAGTTTAGGTGACAATCTTACAGATAATCTATTCTATCACACCATTTTCAGTGTTTCCTGTCATTTTGACGGCCAGTTAATCAGCTCCGAGGATAGAGGGGGGTGAGGAGGATGTACAACGTCACCACTTTGCGGTGTATGGATCTCATTGGCTGAAAAAATCACGTGACTTTGTTTTATTTATGGAACTGCATTTCCTGTTTGAGCTCATTCTCTGTCTATGCCACTTCACAGAAGGACGTGTCTGTCTGTGTTTAAACCAATAGCTGTTCTAACAGCTCTGAGAGATAGTCTCTTCTAATACAAGAAACCATCCACCTACCTACAGCTTAGAATAGAGTTAGATTAGAGAATTTCACTTCTTATTTAGTTAGAGAGAGTTTTAAGGATATCTACTGGTGTGTGTAGCCACGGGGCTGCGGTGGGGGGAGGGGTCGTTAGCAGGAGAGGCTTTTGAAAGGAAGGGAGATATTTTGCAGCTCAGTGTGTTCTGTGATCTTGAATTGAAAAAGCATTGTTTTTACCACTTTTTTGGCCAGCAGACCTCTGATAGGAGGTGAACTTGTTCCTGTTTTTTTTCGGTTCTATTGCAATCACTGCGTGTCAGTATTCCCAAAAACCGGCATAACTTATTCCTATATCTTTTAAATAGTTTTATTGAAGTCCGTGCGTGTTTGCCGCAAAGAGCTCAGTTGTACGCAAATTGTGTTATACATATTTGATAGTAAATTACGCCTGTAGTCAGTGGTGCGAAGGCCGCCATATTAATCCATATTAATCCATATAACATTTACAGACTCCTTTTTCCAGCACTTTTTAATCTGTGGGTCAGACAGGTTTAAGGATCATGCTGCTTTCCAGGACAGGGATAGTCAATGTCCAGTTCAACTAAAATGATGGTTCAAATAATACTGCCTTCTGGCACTTTTTAATTTGTGGGTCATGCAGGTTTAAGGGTCTTGCTGTGGTACAAGACAGGGATAGTGAATGGTCTGTGACTTTTTTTCTGTGACTCTTGTTGCCTAATTGTCTTGCCTAAGATGTAGCACATATCCAGTTTACTGTTGTGGATGTTAATTCCAACTTCTCCAGCCCTGTTTAGGTGTAAGAATGAAGGTGTTGCTCCTCTCCCATAGAGTTTAATGGTCATCGGCGATAATCTGTTATCGACTATCGACTATTGGCATGATAATTGCCGATATCGACTCGATAACGATAGTTGACACAATCGCTCATCACTAGCCATATTTCCTTGGCTACATCAAGTAAGCTTCAAAGATAACTGCCATAGATCAACGCACAGAAAAATCTGTAAAGTCTTGTGGCACCTCCTTAATTGAGAAAATCAAGAGTGGTGAGAAGTAATCCCAATCCTAGCCATCTTTTCCAATCACTCTCTACAGTTCATGCTTTAGGGTTTTATTAAATCTCTCCAATAAGGATTATACACAGAAGTAGGAATGTGTCTGATTTTTTTATAATTTTCACAGGTCTTTCATTACCTTCAACATAAATGGTATACCTTGATCCGGGTTATAGAATGCACGTAAAACTGCTCCTAGGCAACATTTTTAGGGACAGCATTTTTAGTGCTATGGTTTGAGAATAAAGAGTTGCTTAATTAAGAACCCCCAATATATTGATTTCCTCTAGTTAAATCCACACCAATTTTTTTCAAAAGCCCCTGAATGATGGAGAATAAAACCAAGGGGATGCAAAAATTAGCCATTGGGGTGCAAATCTATGTGGGGAATGACTTCTAGAAGTTTTTACATCCAAATGTACCCCTAACCAATAAAACCTTGGCAGAATTTTCCTCTGTGTCTTGCCAGCTCTGAATCGTCCCCGGCGCCGCCATCCGCCAATCGTACTCTGCTGCCAGTGCCTATGGTCTCTACCTAACCTGGCTCCTGCCGTCGCGCTGCTCTCAATGTCTCCTTTCTCTGTCCACATTTAACTTCTGCAGTCCGTACTCCACTGATTACGGCGCGCCGCTGATATTGACTTGCTGAGGTTTGATGCCAGATGTGGCATCAGTTCTCAGCATACGCGCCACTATCAGCGCCAGCGAGGAAATTTTCAGGAGACGAGCCTCCAACCTTATAACACATAATAAATAATGGAGACAGTTCAGCTGCTCCTCCCTCTCCCTGCACAGTGACTACTTTACTTTTACTACAACTACCATTGCAGCAATGCAGTCCTCTGAGTATCAGTAATACCTCTGTTAAAAGACTGGGTGAAGATAACTCAGAATAACACATCTGACAATAGATAATATAGACAGTTCAGCTCCTCCTTCCTCTTCCTGCACAGTAACTACTATTGCCACAACTATTATTGCAGCAGTGCAGTCCTCTGGGTGTCAAGACACAATGGGAGTTGTAGTTTCACAAAGGCTTGAGAGCCATGGTTTAGAGATCATTGTTGCAACTGTAGAGTGTGTGACCACTCTACTAGTGATCTTATGTGTATGATGTCTGTTAATGAACCTGGCTAGCAGGAAGGCTGTAGGCACATAGTAGCTTGTAATTTTAGACAGTATTTAGTTCTGTTTAGTTGAAATTGTTGTTAGGATAAGAGGTTGGCCTGAGTACTGAGAATAAGATGTATAGAACAAGAAATGAGAAAGGGAGGAAAAAGTAGAGCGTGGGAAAGAGAGAGAGAGGAAAAGGAAGAAAGAGAGAGAAGAGAGAGGAAAAGGAAGAGAGAGACGAAAAAAGAGAAAGAACGAGAGAGAGACCGAGAGAGAGACCATCACTGTTGGCCTGGAAGATTGCCAGAGGAATGCGGGCATTCAATACTTGCTTGGCTGTATTGCAAGTATTACAGAAGCACTGGTAAAGTGACCAGAAAATGCATTCATTTGTGCATTGCACTGAAGTGTGTAAAGACTAAAACTGGATGTCCTGAAGATTGGTGCCATGGGTAAAGCCTGCCAAAACTGTGTCACAGTGGTTCTTCACCACCAGAGCACCACAAATATCAGCAAACATTGACATCACATGGGACACCTGCATTTATGGTGCTCCTGGCATCCACACCTTACACAACCATATTTTTTTCAGTTATTTACTATCATTGTTGTGCTTCGGATTTGAATCAATGTCAAATTCAACACGAATCAAGTCGGCCTGAATTGAATTTTGGCAAATTGGCCCCCCCAAAAAAATCAACACTTAATGTGGTATAAGATTAAGGTTAGGATTCTTCACTGGCTTTTAAGGGTAAACTTTTCCCCTATGCCCCTAATCCCTCCTCACTCCAGAAGTCGCCTAACCTTTAATCCAACATTTTTTTCTCTCTCAAGGCAGGGAATCGCTTTCAGTCAATATTACTGAACAAAGTCCCATTTGACCAACAATATTTGCTAAATTTGAGGATGTGGGAAGCCCTGTTTAACTAGCAAGGAACATAGAAGCAAAGTAATAGTCAGTCAAGGGCTTCTTGGGCCCACCCTCCATCTATACAGATCATCTGCAAGTTTACTTTTGATTGTGTTGTAACTTGTATTGCACATATAGGACACATTTTCAATAAGTCAACCTAATAGAAACTGACTTTTGGAGTCCATTATTATGTCACAGTCTGGATCCATGATAGCAACCTCTGGCTAGTCCAACCATAGGTATAGTGCTAGTTTAAGCTGATCCCCCCTTCCTAAGGCCACCTCTATGGCACCTAGACCCTTGGCTTTATAAAAGGACTAGACCAATGCATCCTCCTCTGCCTGCCGCCGGCTGAAGCTCTAGATAAGAACCGTCCTAAACTACTATGGATGTCCACAGGGACTCTTTTATATCACTGATGATCTTCTCGGATAAGGTTGATGATTTTACCGCTGGTTCAATTGCTTTATTTGTAAACCTTTCTCATCCTATTTACAAATTTTGATTTAAGTGCAGCAACTAAAATAGCAAACACTATAAAAAGGTGTTATCTAATGTGTTTCTACATTATTTCTTCCATATTGTTTCTGTTTTCCCAAGATATCAGAATAATGAAAATTCTGATAGTTATTAGCCTTGAAGTTTTCTACATTGTCTGGTTTTTGGAGTTCTTAGATGATTATGCAAGATTTGATAGCATATTGGTGGCACTAGTTGTATCTCAATATATTTTTTATATACCCCTTGAAGTTACAGAGGGTTGTATGAGATCTGTTATTGCGGTCTGTTTTTTTTTTTAAACAAACAGCACCACCCTTGTCCATAGGCTAATCCAGGTATTGCAGCTCTGTGTTATTTATCTGAACAAGGCTACCATACCTGACAGTCCGTAGAAAAATAGGGCAATGTTTCTGTAAAATATAATGGACCTTTGTTGTATTCTCATACAACCCCTTGAAGTCCCACTCCTGTCAATCACAGCTTAAATATATTGCACAGTTTTCTTTTGTTTTATCAATCACGTAAACTGTTTCTGTAAGCAAGACAAACAGAGGGTTTCTTACATAGATGTTATTTGCTTAAAATTATTCAGCAGCTGATTAGTGATTGTCTTTGTACATGCTGTCCCTTCCTGCTGGGAGAGAGGAAGAGAGAGCTGCTATTTTCGTAAATCTAACTTCATTTTCTGCAAGATATCTTGATAAACATTTCACAAATGGTGTAACTACTACATGTTTTGACCCCCTTATATGGACTGACTTGTTGTTGGCATTCACATTACCTACACTGGGGGACATATATCTTACTGCGGGTCTCTATTACCTATACTGGGGGGGACATATAACATACTGGGGCACCCTATTACTTACACTGGGGGACATATAACCTACTGCGCTGTGAAGTCGCTAACAGTCGTTAAGCTGGTTGTTAAGGCCTGAAGTCGATTGATAAGAGCTTAACAATCGACTCCGGGGACTACAGTCAGTTGTTAAGCCAGTTGTTAAGGCCTCAAGTCGATTGATAAGAGCTTAGCAATCGACTCCGGAGTGTAGTTCTGAAGTGCCCACCAGGTATGTACCTGTGTGATTTGTTAAAGGGAAATTACCATCAAACTTTTTCTTTTCACAGACTGACATGTAATATGCCACTATTATATAGATTTTTTTTAATTTTTTTTTTTTTTTTTTGGGGGGGGGGGGTTCCCTGCACATTACTCTCCCTGACTTCCCTTCAATGAGCTCTGACACCACAGCAGTGAGAAGATTGTTTGATGGTTCTTCTTTCTGACTGGCTATGGCCTGAGAGGTATAATTCTTATTACCTGTGTGGAAAAATTCCCTTCTTGGTGAAAAAAAGATTATCCTTTCATGTATTGCAATGTATATCCCTGTAGTCTAGTCTAATCTTATCTATCCCTTTCCAGAGAACAGAGTGATCATTAGGTCATTACTTTGTAATAAGACTATATAATGATTAGTAGTACCAGCTGAAAAGGGAGATTAGTCTACCCTGCAACTCAGGAGTTTTATTTCTCAAGTTAGAAAAGGACATTATCTTAGATGTAATTTTTAATTGCATAGTACTAAAGAAATGAAAAAAATGCTACCAAAATTTCTAAAAAAATTAGTTTTCCAGAAATATAGATTTTTACTAAAATAGTCCTTTCTGATGAAATGTCACATCAGCTACCATGACTTCACAGCTTATCTTTATTACAGAAATACAATATCAGAGATCACTATTCATCACAAAATCTAGAAACTGGTTGACAGCATATGGTTCCTGGGGTATATCATTCATACCTGTGATTTCTTCCGTGCATTTATGGGAGTCGTCTCTCAAATGTGCCATCCACACAATAGTCTTGAGGCACCTCTAGATCAGGTACACTTGATTCAGATGGCGGATTATCCTAGTCTCCAGCTGGGCCCTGCAAAGGACCATTGTCCTGGTCATCACATCTCAGGTCTGTCAACACTCCAATAGTTCTGTCATTAATCTGACAAAACATGTTAGTGCTAGGAGATGGCTCACTACTTTCTAAGAATCTTCCCCATCACTGAAAAAACTATGAAAAATCACACCCCAGTATCACACTGTACCAGTGGCGGAACTACCGGCATAGCAGACATAGCGACTGCTATGGGGCCCGCCGGCACAGGGGGGCCCGCCTGGTAATGAACAGTGACTTTCTGTTCACTGCTGCCGAACCCTGTCATAACATCCCATTGCCTGTCACTAGGGGGCGCCTGCCAGTGTCGGGAGCATGCGGGCCCCTGGTGACAGGCTACAGCACCGAGTGCTGAGGAGATAGAATTAGAAACAAGGTTGGTGCAGTGTGAATGTCGGCAGTATACAGAGTATAGTATACAGGTACAGGGCAGCAGCATTGCACGTCACCCAATCAGCATCTGAGCAGCACAGTGACGTCTAATGCTACTGCCCAGCGGTTCCAGCATCTATCGGCCCCTGCTTAGGGGGAAATCCTTGAGTGTCTGCCCCCAGCCACTGAACCAGCAGCAGCAGCAGCAGAAGTATCTAGCCGGCCGGCACTTGTCTAGTGCTGACTTTCACTTGCTGCTCCTTCCACTGCTCCTGACACAGCTGCTGGACCAGTCCTCTACTTCTGTAGAGGTTAGAGTCTAGTGTGTGTAAAATAGCTACAACATAATGCAGATATGTAGTGTATTTTTGTGCATTGTGTGTGTGTTTCTGTATATGTAGCATCAGAAAATGTGTTTTTTTTGTTCAGCTTTATATTGTGTGCAAAAGCATGTGAGTAATACATTTAAGTCTGTGTAGTTTGTATTGGGTGTGTTTGTATGTAGCATATGTGCATACATGTTTATATCTGTAGTGAGTGAGCAATTGGAGGCATTTTTATATGTAGTGAGTGCATGTATGTCTATATCTGTAGTGAGTGCATGTATGTCTATATCTGTAGTCAGTGTGCACGTATGTCTATCTGTAGTGAGTGTGCATGCATGACTATATATGTGGTGAGTGTGCATGTATGTCTATCTGTAGTGAGTGTGCATGTATGTCTATCTGTAGTGAGTGTGCATGTATGACTATATCTGTAGTGAGTGTGCACGTATGTCTATCTGTAGTGAGTGTGCATGTATGACTATATATGTGGTGAGTGTGCACGTATGTCTATCTGTAGTGAGTGTGCATGTAGGTCTATCTGTAGTGAGTGTGCATGTATGACTATATCTGTAGTGAGTGTGCACATATGACTATATATGTGGTGAGTGCATGTATGACTATATCTGTAGTGACTGCATTTATGTCTATATCTGTAGTGAGTGCATGTATGTCTATATCTGTAGTGAGTGTGCATGTATGTCTATATCTGTAGTGACTGCATGTATGTCTATCTGTAGTGAGTGCATGTATGTCTATATGTAGTGAGTGTGCATGTATGTCTATCTGTAGTGACGGTGCATGTATGTCTATATCTGTAGTGAGTAAGCAATTGGAGTCATTTTTATATCTAGTGAGTGCATGTATGTCTATATCTGTAGTGAGTGTGCACGTATGTCTATCTGTAGTGAGTGTGCACGTATGTCTATCTGTAGTGAGTGTGCATGTATGACTATATCTGTAGTGAGTGTGCACGTATGTCTATCTGTAGTGAGTGTGCATGTATGTCTATCTATCTGTAGTGAGTGTGCATGTATGACTATATCTGTAGTGACTGCATGTATGTCTATATCTGTAGTGAGTGTGCATGTATGTCTATCTATCTGTAGTGAGTGTACATGTATGTCTATCTGTAGTGAGTGTGCATGTATGACTATATATGTGGTGAGTGTGCACGTATGTCTATCTGTAGTGAGTAGCCAGGTAGTTGCCCCCTCTGTTAGCCAGGTAGTTGCCCCCTTTAGTAGCCAGGTAGTTGCCCCCTTAGTAGCCAGGTAGATGCCCCCTTTGTAGTCAGGTAGTGCCCCCTTTAGTAGCCAGGTAGATGCCCCTCTATAGCTAATAAAAATAAAATAATAAAAGTCACTCACCTCACCAGGCTCCCTGCAGCGAGTCCAGCTATGGACATCTCCCGGCCGATCTCCTCAGCGTTGCAGGGAGAGTGAGTGCAGCCGCGCGTCACACCCCCTGCGACGCTGATCTGTATGTACAGCGCGCACCGGCCGCTGTACATACAGGGGGAGAAGGGAGGAGGGGAACAATCATTCCTGCCTCCTCCCTACAAAGTGACAGTCTCCGCACGGGTGAACGGCCGCTGTGGCCGCTTCACCCGCCTGTAGGAGCGGCCCGGCGGCGCCAGAGTAGCGCACTAGCACTACGCTGGCGCCGCGGTAATTTAAAGAACCCCCGCTGCCTGCTGGCGGCGGGAGATTCACCAACTCTGCCAAGAGGGCGGGGGGGACCCCAATTAGCGGGACCCCCCCCACCAGAAGTGGGAGAGTTGGCATGTATGAGTGAGTGTGCATGTATGTCTATATGTAGTGAGTGTGCATGTATGTCTATCTGTAGTGAGTGTGCATGTATGTCTATATCTGTAGTGAGTGTGCATGTATGTCTATATCTATAGTGAATGCACGTATGTCTATATCTATAGTGAGTGCATGTATGTCTATATATGTAGTCAGTATATGTATGTCTATATATGTGGTGAGTGTGCATGTATGTCTATATCTGTAGTGAATGCATGTATGTCTATATCTATAGTGAGTGCATGTATGTCTATATATGTAGTCAGTATATGTATGTCTATATATGTGGTGAGTGTGCATGTATGTCTATATCTGTAGTGAGTGCATGTATGTCTATATATGTGGTAAGTGCATGTATGTCTATATATGTGGTGAGTGTACATGTATGTCTATATCTGTAGTGAATGCATGTATGTCTATATCTATAGTGAGTGCATGTATGTCTATATATGTAGTCAGTATATGTATGTCTATATATGTGGTAAATGTGCATGTATGTCTATATCTATAGTGAGTGCATGTATGTCTATATCTATAGTGAGTGCATGTATGTCTATATATGTGGTGAGTGTGCACATATGTCTATATATGAGGTGAGTATATGTATGGCTATATATGTGATGGGTTTAGGTATGTGTTCATTACAGATGTTTGGAAACAGTGAGCATTGTATGTTGAAAGATGCAATGAGCTTTGCCTGGGGTGGTGCTTGGAAAGGTTTGCCCCAATCTTGTTATTTTGCCGCTGCGCAGATATATCACAGACTAGAGATCTTTATTGATGGCAATTGGAAAGCAGATGTTTATTCTGTGCTGAGCCTCCGCTCTGTAGGCTACTTGCTTCCTTTGGTGATTCAGTGATTTAATTGCGTTTCCCAATTTTTTTTATTAGAAATAATTAATAAACAATGAGATTTAACTTATGTGCTGTTTTACATAGGGAAATTAGGCACTGTCTGTATGGCATTTACAAATTAGTTTATGTAGATAGTACTTTTATTTTGGCACACTGTCAGTATTAGTACTATTAAGAACAGTTTCACATGTGCGTAATAAGGCAGTTGGCAAGTATGATTTACGGAAGTTAAAAAGGGGAATAACTTGTCTAAGGGGGTGTGATCTATTAAATGGGACGTAGCTTATAAAACTTACAAACTCTCCCTGAAGACAATTTTCAGAAGTTGGCAAGTACTGTATATGGTCACTGTATGACGGTAGTATACAATCTGAACAGCCTGTGTGCATTGGTATCTACCACTATATGGTCACTGTATGAAGGTAATATACTGTCTGCAGAGTGTGTGTACACTGGTGTCTACCACTATATGGTCACTGTATGACGGCAGTTTACAGTCTGCACAGCCTGTGTGCACTTGCATCTACCACTATACGGTCACTGTATGAAGGTAATATACTGTCTGCAGAGTCTTTGGTAGCAGTAGGATGGTGATATATTTGGTATGGTTTTTGCTTCCTGTATTATCTAGTAACTTCATGACTATTATTAAGTGGTACTGGTAAATGTTTATAGTTCGGGAAAGGGCTAGTAGGTGGGCCCTATCCAAAAGTTTGCTATGGGGCCCAGGCTTCTCTAGTTACGCCCCTGCACTGTACATTAGGTACTTTTGTACAGTTGACAATTTTAAACAGTCTCAACTTCAGTAGGTGCTATGCAGTACATGTTAATACCTCCATTGATGCAAACTACTCTCATATGTGTATCAAGGAAATAGCAACTACCAGGCTGGCATACACCAAGATTCTTAGAATTAGATTATTAGAGTCCAACAAGGCCTATATTGGAAAGTCATTCACTTTGATGTTTAAAATCTGAGGTTCAGTCTCTAGTCTAGATGCTGTAACACACACAGATGGCACAAATAGGGAATGGCGCTGGCTAACATCACACTCCACAGACTCAGATGTGAGAGGGCAATAGGCAGATACATGTTCATCTCCTGCACTGGATTGGCCCTAGTCTCCTTGGTAGGGAGTCCTTTCAAGTATCTTTTAATCTCGTTGGACAGTTGTAATGATCCAGCGGATCAGTTGGTACTAACATGGTGGACGCCGGGTATTGTGGATCCTCTGGGCCACCAAGAGCAAAGATGGTATAGCAGACCATGCCAGAGAGCAGAGTCTTCACTGGTCTGGTCTTCACTGGAGCACGCTGAAAGCCTGGACTGACTCAGCTGTGGGGAACCTACAGGTTCCTACCCCTAATGAGGATACTCATGGTGGCAGCCAAAGTGCAAGATGGAAAGACACCAAGTATAGGCAGAAGTGATGGGTCACAGCAGGTATTGCCGTAGATGGGTAGCAGAGTGCCAGACTGATAACAGACAGGTATAATGCCACAACTAACACTGGAGGTTCCTTATATCCTAGGAGGTCACAGGTCATTGGACAGATAATTAGGTACTGCCCCTTTAAATCACTGAGAGTTTGCGTGCACAGGAAGCCACAGGGCACATGTGAGTGCCAGATTGCGGACTGGAGCAAGATCGAGGACAGGTGAGATAGCAGCAGGTGCGGAAACCGGTGATACAGTAGAGGCACAGGCACATCTGTGATCTGAGGCAACGACTGTGTAATGAACAGTGACAGTACTCCCCTTTAAATTATCTCTTCCGGGCTAGCTGACTGCCCCACAATGAACATGTGGCAACCATCTCCTCCTCGGTATCCCAAGAACTGTCTTCAGAGTAGAGGTCATGACAGTCCCGGACAGCTTCCTAGATTTGGGGGACCAGAACTGGAACAGCAGAAATGGTAGGCAGGGGGAGAGGTGGGCGGGATTGCAAGATGTCTTAACAGTCCTGAGAAACTTCTTGGACTTGAGAATCCCCAGCCTGAACAACAGAAGCAATAGGCAGGGGAATGGGTGGACAGGATTGCACCAGACGGGCAGGCTTAAAGCAGCGTGATTGACATTGCTCGCACCAATAGATAACCTCACCATTTTTCCAATCCAATATGGGAGCGTGAAGCTGTAACCAAGGAAGACCCAACAGAACTGAAGCAGAAGAACAAGACAAAATATAGAATTTCCTCCTTGTGGGAACTTCTGGCCTGTAGAGAAAGAGGCTTGGTATGGAACTGGGCAGGTTCCTTCAGAATCTCCCCATTAATGGAGGAGAAACGCTGGGGTTTCTCTAAATGGGAGACAGGGATAAAATACCTGTCAGGCAGAGACGGGTGTATAAAGTTCTCAGAAGAACCAGAGTCCAGGAGGGCAGGAACTTGAAACTTAGCACCAGACTCATAACTGAGAGTGAATAGAGAGTTCAGATGAGGAACAAATGTTTCTCCACCCAGGGTAGCCTCACCCACAAGACCATGGCACTGGGATTTTCGGGGTGCAGTCGGGCAAGCTTGAACAAGAGGCCTCCCTCTGGGGTTAGAGGAAAAAGGAAGGAAGCAAGCAAGTCAGGATCATCTGCAAAAGTGCTTGAAAATTTGTTAAACCCTTAAAATTTTCTATATTTCTGCATAAATTTGATTGATGTGTGGACATTAATTATCAATAAACACTACCACTACCACTGTGTTATAGATTGGGTAACCGTATAGCCATATGTTTGGCCAACTTGAGGGGTATTGTTAAATGCTATATGTCAGTACCTTGTTTCTTTTACCTCTCAGTGCATATTGCGTTTGGGGTGCTTTGGTGTTCCCACCCTCCCTCTATTATAGTGCTTTTATATCAATCATTATATGGTCAATCTCTTGCTTATCTTGATAGGGCTTATTTATAATCATCAAAACTACCTTACAAGTGTCGCCTGAGAAGTTCGTGGGGAGATTGATACATGTCCAGATGATGTTTATCTGAGCTTTTATAGGAACAGGTATCTTGATGGGGTTGCCCTATTCAGGGCAGCTTACCTACGATTAGGTCCTTAAGGCTTTAACAGATCTTTTTTAGGGCACACTAGGAACATTTAATTTTCCTTGGTTTACACTCTGGACCCTCAACACAGACAGCTCTATTTCTTTGTTGTCTAGCTGTCTGAAGTAATGAAAAATGAAAAGTTTGCCAGCAACTCCAAGGATCGATGAAAAACTGGAGGTCTTTATTGAACAAGATAAAAACGTGGAGACAAAGAATGGCAGCAGTAATGCTGATGCGTTTCAGGTCATACTCGACCCTTAGTCATAGCATAACTATACATAATACTCGCTAGCTTATATACCTGAGTAAATGAAAACATACTACTCACCTGTGGAGAAACACAAGCGCTACCGGAAACTCCAGGGCTACGCGCATGCGCACAAGAGTCCACCACATTCACAGACCCGGGAAAGATCGCGATAGCGTAGACGTCACGAATGACGTCACGCAACTAGACGCCGGAGCCATGCAGAGAAGCGGGCAGATCCAGAGAGCCCCAACGCAAGTCGGCAGAGGCCACGCCTGTAACAGGAGTGGTATCAGCATCATCACAATACAATACAAAAGTATGGAATATGGGATTCCTCCAAAAAATCAGTGGGATTAGAGCAATTTCGTTTAGCTCTAATAAGGTCACCAATAGGAATAGCCAATTTCCTGTGTTTTGAATGATTGCTGCCAAAGTGAAGTATAGTATTGCCAGCTATTTCCTTTCTGTGAGTCTTGGTGGAAATAATGGAACCTGGACTCCCCATAAGTACCAGATCCAAAAAAGAAATTTGTTGTTCCTGTACTTCAAAAGTGAAGAATAAATTAAGGGGGTTGTTATTAATGTAGTCGATGAAGAGTGGCACGGCAGATACAGGACCCCGCCAAATGAATAGCAGGTCATCTATATATCTGCCGTACCACTCCACATCAGCCACAAAAGGATTACCATCTGTAAAGATGTAGGAGAATTCCCACCAAGACATCACCAAATTCGCTAAGGAGGGCGAAAATTTAGCGCCCATACTGACTCCCCTAAGTTGTAAGTAAAATGTTTTATCAAACATAAAAAAATTATGTTGCATCAGGAAAGAAGTAACATGTTTGATGAACATTTTTTAGTCGGCAGAGTAAGTACTAAATCTGTCTAGATGAAAATCCAAAGCCATTAAGGCAACCTGAAGGGGTATGCTGGTGTACAGTGACTCGACGTCATAGCTAAGCCACACAAAATCAGATAGCCACATTTTATCAGACAAATGTGTCCAAACAGTTTTTGAGTCCTGCAAGAAACCAGGCACTCGGTGGACAAAGGGCTGTAGCTGGAGGTCGAGCCACTGACACAACCGTTCACATATAGAACCAACCCCGGATACGATAGGACGCATGGGGGGTGGAAAGATCTTATTGTGAACCTTAGGAAGGCCATAGAGTAAAGGAACAGTAGAATCAGAATTCATGATATAATCTGACTCCCTATCAGAGAATATATGTAGGGCCACACCCTCCTCTACTATCTGTTATAGTTTTACCAAAAATTTTTTCGTTGGATTAAAGCAGAGTTTTTGATAGGTAGTGATATCTGACAACAGATTGGCCATTTGTATAAGATAATCTGACTTATTCATGATTACTACTGAACCTCCCTTATCGGCCATCTTTACTGTGATATCCTGTATTTCCTTAATTTCACCTAAGGCTTTTTGCAATTTACGGGATAAATTAGGTTTCACAGAAAAATTAGTACATAATTGTTTTAGATCCTGCTCTACCATTAATTGAAAAATTTCCATGCCCTGGGTTCTAGCCTTAACTGGGTAAAAGGCAGAGATTTTTGTTTTAAATGTTTTGGGAGACTGCATGACATTACTATTTTCAGATGTACTCAATTCCTGTAAATGTATCAATGTCATCTGCTCTACAAACATCAAACCAGCATAATCATTAGATATATCATCCTGTACAATAGAAGACACGTCATCTGTTTCACAACCCCAAAAATGCCGCTTCACAGCAAGATCTCTAACAAAATGGTTGACACTTTTAAGAGTAGAAAATAAATTAGGAGATTGATCAAGAGCAAAGTTGAAACCAAGCTTCAAAACCTCCTCTTGTGCCTCAGTAAACACATGATCAGTAAGATTTAACACATTCAAATTCTGGATACTGTCCCCTTCTTGACTTTGGGAATCCGTTTTGGACCTCCGCTTGTGCTTGCGTCCTCCTCTTCTATATCGTTGTTTGTATTACGTTTTGGACGCACTACTGGTTCTGCCGTGGCTTGGGGCACAAATGCCCTCTCTTCCTCCGTATCTTCGTCCGATTGAGCTGTATTTACTGAAGATTCTGAGCTGAAACTTACACGTTTAGATTGCCTCCATTGTTTTGGAGTATACCAAGGCTTACGCTTCAGGATGGATCTAGGAGTGCTGGAATTATTGGCCTGAGACTGCCAATTGTACACGCAATCATTGTCGTAATCAGCTGTATCACGTTTAAATTTGCGTTTCTTAGTTGCCATAAATGACGCCTCTAATGTAGACACATTCTTACTGATTTTTTCATACAGCTCCTTATATTCAGAAAGTTCCGCATAATCAAGCTTCTGCTCTAGACCTTGTATTTGGTTAGATAGTTGTTCTAATTTCAGTTATTCTTCACCAATAATTAAGTCCATAAGGTTTCGTGAGCAGGCTGAGAGAATATCATTCCATTTTTTAGGAATATATCCGAATAGATGAATGTAGGCATTTTCCGTAGTCTTAGACCACATGGTACCATATTTTTTTGTATATATTATTTGAGTGTTGTAAAGTCCCACCATATACGTACTTCTTGCATGAGTACTTTCTCCAGTTCTTTTAAACCAGTACGACAATCAGAATTCTGTAGGTCAGATACATCTTGTGCTACCTTATCTCCTCTGCTTGCACGCATAGACAAAGCCATGTTGGCAATAGGTTTTTAAATGTAGCGATCAAAATAGAGTGATTTTTAAGATGATTTTTAACAAATGTCACCACGTATATTTAGGTTTTTGCTAGCTGTCTGAACCCTTATTGCTATTTGTCAATCATACAAAAAACATCTTATTGTTGAGATCTAAATTATTTACTATATCTGGTATTTACTATACCTGGTATTTTCTGTAAGTAATATGACTTCAAAGGTGTTTGCTGACTTCAAAGGTGCTCACTGATAATTAATGTCCTTATGGTGTTACTGGTATTTTATCTCCTGGGCAGTGGCGTAGCTATAGAGGTCGCAGAGGTTGCACTTGCGACTGGGCCTCTGAGCTCAGGGGGCCCCGCGCGCCCCCCTCGCCACACTCCTCTAGCTGCTGTACGCATGGCTAGGTCACAGAGACCCAGCCATACGTACTCAGCAGCATCAGCGCTGACATGCAGGCGCACAGGCAGCCAGCAATGCTTCTGATGAGCTGCGGAGGCTCCGCAGGAAGAATGACAGCATCGCTGGCTGCCTGTGAGAGGACGGAGAGCCCGGTCACATGGGGAGGAGGAGGGAGAGGGCCCCGGAGGAACAGGAAAGAGAAGCAGCAGCAGGAGGACTCATGGGGACAGCATCAGCTGCCAGGGCTGTTTGTTTTCTTGTGCTGTGTAAAGTAAGAGTATGCAAATCTATTGTGTATGTGTTAACTGTGTATGGCTGTATTTACTGTGTGTATGGCTGTGGGTGTATACTGTGTGTATGGCTGTGTGTGTATACTGTGTATGGCTGTATATACTGTGTGTATGGCTGTGGGTGTATACTGTGTGTATGGCTGTGGGTGTATACTGTGTATACTGTGTGTATGGCTGTGGGTGTATACTGTGTATGGCTGTATATACTGTGTGTATGGCTGTGGGTGTATACTGTGTATACTGTGTGTATGGCTGTGAGTGTATACTGTGTGTATGGCTGTGGGTGTATACTGTGTATACTGTGTGTATGGCTGTGGGTGTATACTGTGTATACTGTGTGTATGGCTGTGGGTGTATACTGTGTGTATGGCTGTATATACTGTGTGTATGGCTGTGGGTGTATACTGTGTATACTGTGTGTATGGCTGTGGGTGTATACTGTGTGTATGGCTGTATATACTGTGTGTATGGCTGTGGGTGTATACTGTGTGTATGGCTGTGGGTGTATACTGTGTATACTGTGTTGGCTGTGGGTGTATACTGTGTAGGCTGTGAAAATTAAAAAAATTTTTTTTCCAATAATCTGCAATTTTAGCTTAAAATGTTTTATATTTACATGGAATCCTGGAAAAAAGAACCCCAAAATTTTGTTACGCACGTTCCTCCAAGTTCGGCAATACCCTACATGTGGGTGTAAACTGCTGTTTTGGCGCAGGGTGTACAAGGGAGGGAGCGCTATTTCGCTTTTGGAAAGCAGATTTTGGTGGGTGCCATGTCAAATTTGCAAAGCTCCCAAAGTAGCAGAACAGGTGAAACCTTCCAGAAGTGGCCCCATTTTGCATCCAACAGGGATCTCATCTAGGGGTGTACTGTGCATTTTGGATACACAGGTGTTCCATAGTTTTTTTAGCATTGGGCCATGAAAATGGGGGGGGGGGAAATGCAGTTCGGTCATGGTTTTTTGGCTTTCAATTTTACAGCGTTCGCCGTGCAGTGTAAACGACCGGATAACTTTACTATGGAGGTTGGTACAGTTACATTGATATAGATTTTACAAAGTTTTTTCTGTTTTATTACTTTTACACAATAGAAATATGTCTATAAAAAAATTGCGTTTTTATGTTTTACTATTATGACAGCCATAAATTTTTTATTTTGCAGCGTGCAGAGCTGTGTATGGGCTTGTTTTTTGCGGGATGAGTTGATGTTTTTATTGGTACAATTATGGGGTGTATATGACGCTATGTTCATATATGACGCTTTTTATTAAGGTTTTTGTGAGACGTTTTGAACAAAATACAGCAGTCTTGGTAGTGTTTTTTATTTTTATTTTTCATAGCGGTCACTGTACGGTATATATGACATGCTAGCATTACTCAGCAGGTTGATACGATTACAGCGATACCAAATTTGTATATTTTTTGGTGTTTTACTGCTTTTATACAATAAAAACACTTTTATTCAACCAGGAAAACATGTTTTTGCATCGCCATAGTCTGAGAGTCATAGCTTTTTAATTTTTCCGTGTTTGGAGCTGTGTAGGGGCTTTTCTTTTTGCAGGATAAGTTGACGTTTATATTAGTATCATTTTTGGGGGGACAAGGCTTTTTGATCGCTTTTAAATCCATTTTTTGGAAGGCAGGGTGAAGAAAATACTGCAATCCTAGTAGTGTTTTTTATTTTTATTTTTAACAGCGCTCACCGTGCAGTATCCGTGATAAGTTAGCTTTACTCTTTGGGTCGATACGATTATGGCGATATCCTGTTTATATAGTTTTTTTATTTTGAAGTATTTAAAAAAAAAAAAAGTGTTTTTAGTGTGTAAAACAATATTTATGCATCGCTGTCTTCTGAGAGCCATACATTTTTTATTTTTCCGTATACAGAGCTGTGTAAGGACTTTTTTTTTGCGGGATGAACTGACGTTTTAATTGTTACAACTTTGGCGTTTATAGGAGTTTTTGATCGCTTTTTATTCCATTTTATGTGCTGCGGTATGAACAAAAATCTTAATAATGTGATTTGTTTTTTGTTTTTTTTTAACGCCGTTCAGCGTACGGGTTAATTAGCATGATAGATTTATAGGGCAGATCGTTACACATGCGGCGATACCAAATATGGGTACATTATTTATTTTTTATCTTTTTTGGGGCGATTGCCGTTTGTAAAGGGGAAAAGGGCGGTGTACGTATTTTTATTTTATTTTTCGTGTTTGTGTTTTACATGTTTTTCACTTTTTTTACTTTTTTTTTTTTTTTTTTTTTTTTTTTTTTTTTGTTTTTTTTTTTTTTTTTTTTTTTTTTTTTTTTTTTTTTACTTTTTCACATTTTTTTATTTTTACTTTTCCCATAGGGGATTTGAATGAGATCTTCAGATCCCCCATTCAATAGGAATCAGTACATAGCTTGTTGCTATGACTGGTTCCTATGACAACTGTCAGTCACGATGCCGGGCCATGACCACAGGGCACGGCTGGGCATCGTGACGTCACAGAAAACCCGGAAGGAATTCTCTGCCTTCCGTGCTGTCTGTCAGAAGGCAGGAGCTGCACGGATCGAGCGATCCGTGCAGTTGCTGCCGCCGACAGAGACGCAGGAGGAGCGATCTCCTCCTGCGTCTCCCTTAGTTATTTGACCACCCATCCTCGCGATAATTAAGGGATTAACCGGCCCCCCCGGAGCAATCTCGGGTCGGGGCCGACGCTGCGGGATGTCAGCTGTAATATACAGCTGACACCCCGCGCCGATCGCGCGAACTCTGCTTTAGAGTTCGCGCGATCCTCAGGACGTATCCATACGTCCAGGTGCGTTAACCCCTTAACGACCTTAGACGTATCCATACGTCCAGGTCGTTAGGGGTTAAAAAAAATTGTAACACTGCAAATTCTTTTATACCTGACTGTGTCTGATGATGAGATTAAGAGGTAGATATACAATGTGTGATACAGAGGTATAAGATATAGATAGATTTGAAATGGGTTGATATGAGAGAGATGTGTATAAGATAGAGAAATACATAGGACATAGATAAAATAGACATAGGTAGGTGGATATGAGATAGATGTAATTGATAGGTTGAAATAGCTATGAGATAAATATACGATAAATAGGTAGATTGATATGAGATGGATGCGTTAGATATGAGATAGACAGATAGGTGAATGTTAGATATTAGAGAGGTGGATGTGAGGTAGAGAGGTTGATATATAAATATATTTGAAATGGATTGATATGAGAGACATATATAAGATAAAAAGGTATGAGACAGAGATGATAGATGACAGATATGACAGAGAAATACATAGGTAGATATATATATGAAATAGATATGAGATATAGATAGATGAAGTTAATAGATTGAGATAGATATGAGCTGGGTATAAGATACATAGGTATTTCGATATGAAATGATGTCTGTGCTGATGACTGGCTGTTTCTGGGCAGGGTGGGCCGAGGCTGCACCTTCTTCCTGCACTGGTCCAGGCGCAGTTGGGTGACACCGGGACACTATTGGTGTCCCTGGAGGAGACGTCCATGGTTAGATGATCACCAGACTAGTGGAAAGATATCCCAGAGGCCATCCCTGCGTCCATCTCCCAGAAGCGGGTAAGTGGAGCAAACTATTTGCTTACATTACATTTTAGTTGGGGGAGTGGGCAGATAATAAGTGTTTTTTATGCTTTTCTTTCCTGTCTGTTTTGCCTCCTGCTGAATTTTCTGTCCATCTTTTTACAGTCACAGAAACTTCTGCAGGATGTATGGCTTACTCCACTGAAGGGCCAGCAGAAGGGTGTCATAGATCACTAGAATGACAATATACTGCAGTACACACGTGCTATAGTATATTGTTCCAGTGATCATTTCTAAAAGTAACAGAGATTTGGGGGAAAAAAAAAAATTATATCACACAGTAAACTAGAAAAACCCGAACAGGTCCAGGTCCCACCTCCTAAACATGCCCCGAAACCTCTCCATTCTGAGGAGGGGGGGGGCCTCCTTCTCGCACCTGGGCCCATGAGCCCTAAGCTATGCCCCTGCTCCTGGACACTACTTTTTGATATGTTATTGAAATTGTGAACAATTTTGGTCTTATTTATTAAAAGTTCTATTTTATACAGTATTTTTATAGGGTAAATAGAGTATGTTTAGTATCTCCACTGCAAACATTTTCTTCTGTTGTATTATAGTGCATAAATTTGACCTACCGCTAAAGCAGATGTTCACAAAAGGCATACAAGTAGATAAAGAGAACCAAATTTAAGAAATGAGTCAAAAATATTAGACTTGATTTATTTAGAGATTTACATATCATAAAGGATTCACATATCACATGTGTGAGAGAAAAAAGTGTATCAACCTTAAGGATTAGCAGATAATATTAAGGCAAAGTTAGGCAATGTTCACACGGCTGATTTCGCAACGGATTTGCAGCCGTATTTACGGCCGCAAATCCATTGCGAAATCAGTTACAAACAAGTAACTGGCCGTTTTACATTGATTTTAATGGGAAATACGTGTCGTCGTTCAGACGACACTTATTTCCGTTCCGGATTGCGGCCGCAATCCGGCCGCAAAAACAATGTGCATGTCAGTTATTTCCGGACGGATTCACCAACTATAATGAATGGGGATGGTGAATCACTTAGTGGCACTTATTTGCAACTGATTTGCAACTGATTTCGGAACGTATTTACGTCGGAAATCCAACGTGAATCAGTTCTGAAATCAGTCGTGTGAACATAGCCTTAGAGTCACTGTGCTTTCACACTGTGTTTTTTGGAGCTTTTTTTGCAGAAATGCTCAACAATTAATGCTGTGCATTTCTGCAAAAAAAGCACCACAAATGCACTGTGTGAAAGCACCATCAGGAGTTTACAATCAATGGAATGACAATCAGATGTGAGTGGGCGATCTTTCAAAGTCTGATTTTCCCAACATATTATGTGGCAGTGTATCATGGCAAAAAAGAAGGTTTTTGAAGATCTCAGAAGAAGAGTTGTTGATGATCATGTAGCCACCTTAAAGGAGTTGTCTCCCTACAGAGTTTCATAGGCTGCATGAATGAAATACTCTGTCACTTCCTGGTTCAGACTGACTGAAATTTGCATAAGCTCCATGGTGAATCCAGCTCTGTGTTTTCAGTTGCTAATTAGATCAGATTAGCTCAGAAGCTTCTGAAACTACTAACAGGACTTTTTATCTGATCCCTCACACAAAAGCCCTAATTACAGTGCTGTTTACTTGAGATAAAAGAAGCTTTTTACTGCCCAGCAACACAGACACTGCTGCTACCTGTGTGATGACATCACTGCTATCACATAGAACAAACAGCAGGGGGGAGAATTGTTTACAGGTCAGTTGCTGAGGGAACTGAAACAGCCAGGGAGGTCATAAATTCACTTGTATCTCCTTAAGGAAAACAGATGAACAAAGCAATATATTACTTATAATCATGGATGGAAAAATGTGAAGAATTCACTTAAAAAGTATTGGGACATTTTACATAGTGATGAAACGCTACAGAAATACCTACCTGGGGAACCTGCTATCACATACAGAAGATCGACTAATCTTAAAGATATGTTGGTCCGTAGCTTTCACCAAGATAATCAGTCACAAATGGGTAATACTAAAGGCCCTAAATGGGGTTGCAAACCATGTGGCAAATGTGTGGCATGTCCAAATATAATGGCTATGGATAAATTTTGGGACTCCACAAGAACAAAGGAGTTTAAGATCACTCATACCATTACTTGCCACACTATTGGTGTAATCTATTTTGCCACTTGCCCATGTGAAATGATTTATATTGGTCTCACTACAAGAGAATTCAAACGTAGAGTTCGGGAACATGTCCTGGGAATTTTGGCAGCAAAAAATGAAGAAGATATTACATGTTTGAAACCCATTCCAAAACATTTTAAATTGGTCCATAAGTGTGATGCCACTCTTTTGAAAATATGGGGATTGATCGAGCTTAATTTCCCCGTGGGGGGATTGGAGAATTTACTGGCCCAAAAAAAAGCAAGGTGGTTACACTTTTTAAATATTATTCCCAAGGGCTGAATGCCCAAATTGGGTTTTTGTTCCATTTTTTAAATTTTATAAAATTTTTTATTTTTCTTTTCTTCATCTGATTGGTTTAATTGTTTTTAATTTTATTTTAATTTTGTTTTTATTTTTTTCTTTACATTTCGGTTCGGGTTTAGTTTCAGACAAAAATTATTATTTTTTTCTTCCCCTTTCCCTTTTCCCCTCCCCACCCTCCTTTTCCGGAATGGTATATGATTGCGTGATAGTTGATTAATATATAGGGTTTGGGTATTTCTATGGGGGCCTTTTCATCGTCTTTGGGAATTAAAAAAATTTAGGGTTTTTTCTTTAATTATTTTTGTTTTTTTTTATTTTTTTTTTTTTTATTTATGTTTTTAGGTTACACACATATTAGGATGCATGCCTTTAAAAATAAATAATAATGACTTTTTTTCTATAGCGGCAAATATTCCGCAGCACTTTACAAATTCTAGGGGGAAAAATAAGTCATTACCATTAAAAGTATTACAAAATGAGCACAAGGGGGAGGGGCCTGCTGTGGACCTTACAATCTATTAGGGTGTATGGGTGAAAACTAAGGGAAAGTGGAAGTTTTTTCCAAAGGGGGGCCTGTTTCATAAATGGGGGTGGTTTACATGAAAAAGGGGATGAAACTGCCACCCCCGACTGACTTATATACAGTAAGTGCCTGTGAGTGCCCAAGTGCAGGGGTGAAGTGTTGTGATAGAGTTAGGGTTTTTGGTGGGCCAGCGGAAATGTTTTCAGGGGCCCCCTTAAAACTGTGAGGGGTTTTGAATGTGCCTGATCGCCCCTGGTGCATTTCCGGAAAATTTGGTGCCGCACGTGTGAAATTTGTAGGGGATGGGAGGTTCGGATGATTGAGGAAAGTAGTCTGATATATCGAAGGTGGAGAGCACGGGTAGGGCGGGGAGACAGAGTAGGGAGGGATGTAGGGAGGAGCAGCGCTGTGGAGAGCTTATGGGTGAGGGGGTGCTGAGTTTTACTGTATCTGTACTGGGGGGGCAAAAAGGCTGATGACACAGGGTAGAGGCATCAGTTTTAGCGGTGGAGAGAAAAGGGGCAGGGGGGGCCCGGCTGCTGCATTCTGGCAGTTGGAGAGGGGAGAGTTTGCAGAGAGGGGACGATAAAACAAGGAGTTTCGTAGTCAAAATGAGAAAGAAATTTAAAAGCGTAATGAGAGTTTGAGTCGTTTCCACAGTGAGAAATGGACGGATTTTGGGATATTTTGAGGGGCAGGTGAAGGGGCGGGCAAGGGGTTGGATATATGGGG
>JAODAL010022271.1:0-65129 GCA_025379985.1 Phyllomedusa bahiana | reverse complement strand
AAGGACAAAGTTTTGTAAATTTGATGTCAGCCAGTGGCAGTCAGGGACCCCTGCCGTTTGTTGGGCCCATTCGAGGAGGGACGTTTTTTTGTCAGTCGCCAGGATACGGGATGAATAGTCATTCACTGCTTCATGTCCTGGAACAGATGCTGAAAAATCTGTCTGGGCAGGGGACTGGAGACGTGGCGACTACATCTCGTGGCGGTGGGGACTGAAATGGAGGAGGAGGAGGAGGACATTGGAGCAGAAGCATTGTCTGGTGAAATGAGTGGATTTTCTACCCAGGTGACAAGAGAGGAGGAGCAGGAGCAGCTGGAGGAGGTGGATGGAGATGAGGAAGACGAGGCAGATGACCCCCAAGCACCGTGGCAGTATACAGTGGAAATGGAGGCAGGGAGCCCCTCGGAGTCACTTGTGCAGATGCCCGCAGCATGCTTATTTGCCTGGCTAGTGACAGCCGAATAGTCAGCATCCGGCAGAGGATGAACTTCTGGCTCTCCACCCTATTGGACCTCGCTACCGGTCCAAAATGGGAGCCTTTTTCCCAGTATTGAGAGGGAAGACAAACTCAAATACTATAGGGAAATCCTCGTAATCAGTTGGCGCTGCCTATGTGCGGCATCGTCCTCCTCTGACAGGTTGACGGGGGTTCCTCAGCGCTCACGTACTACTGCCGCGGCTGCTGGGGGAGGTGGGGGGTAGGAGCAGTACCAGCTCCATCAGTAGTAACCTATGTATGGAGTCACTGATGGCAGCTTCCTTCACCCGCTAGTGAGGAGGGCAGTCGCCAGCAGCAGCAGCAGCAGGACCTGGAGCAGTCCTGAAACCAACAGGTTGTGGCCTACTTGGACAGCACTCTGCACACCTCAGTTAGAAGATCGCTGGAATACTGGGCAGCCAAACTGGATGTGTGGCCGGCAAACTTGCCGAGTTTGCAGTGAGAGAAGCTGTCCTGCCGGCCAGTAGTGTGGCATCAGAGCGGTGTTCAGTGCGGCGGGGGCCATCGTTACCCAAGGAGAACCGCTTGTCCACGGGAAATGTGGAACGACTGACCTTTGTCAAGATGAATCAGGCGTGGATCGGCCAGGATTTCCACACACCAATGCTTAGGCGTCAGTCTGGGTTCAACTACCTGCCTCAGCCATATTTGATGCCGCCACCCGCCTGATGCACACATCTGCTGCCAGTTTCTCCATCTGCCTACCACATCTTTACCAGGGATGGTATTGCCACCCACCTCAACACTCTGTCATTGTGCCACTCTATGACCTCATGCTGCTGCTGCTGTTGCTGTTGCCGTGACATCCACACTGTGTCATTGTGCCACTCTCTGACCTCATGCTGTTGCTGTTTACCTCAAATCTCTGTCATTGTGCCACTCTGTGGCCTACTCCTTTTTTTGCCACCTCCAGAATTTGTCATTGTGCCACTGTCTGAACCTCATGCTGCTGCCGCCAGTGACTGCCGCTCTCAGTTCGTGCCCCTCTGGGGCCCTTCTCCTGTTTTGCCCCCTCCAGAATGTCTTTTGTGCCATCCCGGGACTCAAAACCTGCTGCTGTTGTGACCTTAAAACTGTGTGTTTTTTGCCACTCTGTGGCCTTAATTTATTTGTTTTTCCTCCAAAAATGTCTTTGTACCCTGCCTGACCTTTTGCTGCTGTGTGGGGTTTCTCCCTTTGTCCTCCCCAAAAAGGTGTCATTGTGCCACTTTCTGCCCTCCGCGGCTGTGTGGCTGGGGCCGTGTCCTCCCCCTGTGTTTTGGTGCCACTTTCAAACCTTTATGCGGGTGCTGGGGGTGCTCCCTTTGTTTTCCACAACTGTGCCCATTGTGCCAAACCCTGCCCTTTGAGCTGCCGCCTTGACCTCCGTTTCTGGATTGTGCCCTCTGTGGTTTTCCCCCTGTTTTCCCACCTCCGAATGTCTTTGTCCCACTGCCTGACCTATTTAAAACTGCTTTTTGGGGGACCCCCGCTCTCTTCATTGTGCCATTCTGTGGCTTCCTCCTGTTTTTGCCCATTTCCAAAAGGGTCTTTTGTGCCACTGCCTGACTAATGCTGCTCCCCTGGGGCCCTGCTGCCCGTGCCCTTTCCCAAAAATTGTCATTGTGCCAACTTTCTGCCCCCCTCATGTTTTGCTGTGGCTGCTGCCGTTGTCCTCCACACTGTGCCATTGTCCCCACTGCCAGACCTCATGTGTTTCCCCGCCGGGCCCCCTCCGTCTAGTCATTTTTTGGCCATTTGTGGCCCCTTTCCTGTTTTCCCACCCCAGAATGTATTTTCCCCACTGTCTGCCCTCATGCTGTGTGGTTTGCGGTCACTCCCCCACTCGGGTCACAAAATGTTGCCACAAAGCTCTAAGCTTTTTTTTTTCCCAGCTTTCGCTGGCATGACTTTTTCAGGTAATTCCGCTTGATTTTTTTGGGGAATTTTTTGCCTTTTTAAGTGCCCGGGGAATTTTAAAAGTAAAAGGGATTCTAAGAGGGCCCGGGGTTATGTGCGTGTCATACTAAATACAACATTGTAGGGAAGACCAGACAAAGCCCCCTTGCATATTTAAGCAGGGAACAGTTCAAACCCCCAACCCCCTGGGGCTTGTGCAGCTGGAAATAGTGTTTTTTTAACGGGGTTCCCCCCCCCCCCTCCGAAGAAAAGGTTTTTTTTTTTGACGAGAAATTCGGCGAAGTGAACGAAAAAAATTTGGGAAATTGGGCCTTTCCCCTAAAAGAAAATTTTTGTACCTTTTCTCATTTTGGGGGTTTCTATGGGGGGAAACTAAAATGAAGGGGCTTTGCTTTCCCAATATTTTGTGCCCATAGTCAAAGAAGTCAATAAGATTAAGTTTGACCTGACCTGATCTGTTCTCAGTAAAGCAATGCTGCTCTAGATTCAGTAAGTTGTTTTTAGGAGGTCAAATTTCTTGTTTTTCAGAAGGTTTGTATTTTTTTTTACTCCTTCAAAAGTTAAGAAAAATTTAAAGTACCCCGGGGCCCCAAATTATGCGGTGTAACTTTTCCCTTTTGGGGCCCTGGTAAATTTTTTTTAAAATAAAAGGGCCCCTTTTTTATGCCTGGGGGAAAGGGCCAGGGTTTATTTAGTATTTTAGTTTGTTTTTTGGGCAAAAAGGAATTAAATTGAAGAACCCTTTTGGTGGTTTGGGACGTGAAAAGGATTAATACAAAAAGGGGTCAGTTTTCAATTTTAAAATTTCTTCTTGCTGCTTTTCCTTAAGGGGGGGTTTTTCTTAACAGGCTTTCGTGGGCATTTACAGGGGTTTTTATCTTTTTACAACTTTGGAGACTTGAGTTTTTACACCCTAAATGAAGAGTTGTGCATGTTCATTTGTTTGAAGCAGTGGAAGGGAGGGACTTTACCCTGCAATTTTTTGTTGCAGGGTTTGTCCTCCCTTTCCCAGGCTGCAAAAAGTTTTCTTGAAACCCCCAAAACCCCTGCATTGCTGTTAACCAAAAAACCCCTTTTCATTGTTTGTTGCAGTTTTTAAAAAGGCGCAATTTTTTTTCGGGAGGGTGGGGGGGGGAAAAAATTTCTTCCCCTCCCCGATTTCGTTTGGGGCCAAAAGAAGGGGCCCCTGGTCATTTCTCGGGTGCGGTGTCCCCTTTCCCTCCACGGGTCCTTGAAAACGAGAACCCGTTTTGTGTAGCCAGTTATACATTACAGCCTGAATGATGAAAAAAATTATGAGAAATGCTTTTTTTCACATTTGTTTTTTAAGTTAAGGTTTTTATTTTAAAATTTTTTTTAATTTACACCAATACCGGGGGTTCGGGTTTGGGTAAGAAGCTTGTGGAGAGGTGAAGTTTCTGCAGGTTTGATAATGCCATTGCAGGGGGGTCTGCGGTTTGTGGCACCTCTTTTGGGGGTTAAAAGGCCCTTGTGTTTATTTGGGGGGAGTGCATCTAGCAGCTAATTGCCCAGATCCTTCACATAGTGCTATCAATGGGGCATAGAGGAGCTCAGCAGCCATTACTACACAGCTTAGGGTGCAGTGAAAGACAATGTGAACAGAGACACAGACAACAGCCATTTTCACTTTCATTCTACACAGCTCATAGGGAAGAGAGGGCAGGTAGCTGATCACCGCCTGAGTGGCGTGTCCCATCCAGGGGACTTGCCCCAACAGGGCTGAATGAAATATCAGACAGCCAATCACAGCGAAGAGGCATGGCCCAACTGCTTGCTGCAGAAATAGCTGTAGACACCCACAGATTAGCTCATACCTGCAATACTAAATGATTTAGATAATGCAAACCAATTGCAAAAGTGCTTATTTTTACTGTGCCCATCATTACAGATATGATCTTTGTAGCGAGAAAAACCCTTTAAGTTCATTGGGTTGCTCACATCTCCACACTAGAGCATTGTCCAGGCTGTATTAAGAAGCTGAACATTAATAGTTCAGTGTTCTGTTTCCTTCAGGCATGGTATTGCTGTAACTGTATGGACAGGGGACCCAGATGCTTCGTGTATATGGGACCTTGAAAATATGTATGACAACCCTAGTAGTACCATAGTACACCTTCTAAAAATACAGAAAGAGAAGCCATTAAAATGTTCTAATTGCTATTTTTTATTGGACCTTCGATAAGTGTTTGTGACACTGCCTGAAATCAAACAAGTGTTTCTATATATACAGTATCTATAGTACATTAGCAAGTACGAAAAGATAAGGTAGCTGTACAGTACATGTTCATTAGATAGCTACCAAATAACAATACAAGTTCATTTTAATCAGAAGAAATAAATGGGCTGCTGCTAGACCTCTCTATAAGAACAATGGAAGAGGATTGTTGAAAAATAACATGCCTGATTCCTGATTCCAATAACATCTGCTATGGAGGAGAATCAGGATGCCCCCATACATATTTGATCCTTGGCTGATACTGCTAAAATTATCATCTTGAGCTTGACTTTTTCCAAGAAAATTTCCTTCAATAAACTGTTTACCTCTTAAAAGGGTATTTTCACTACAAAGATCATATCTAATGATGGTGACAGTAAAAACAAGCAATTTTGCAATTGGTTTGTATTAAGCAAATCATTTAGTATAGCAGCTGTTACCTAATTTGTGCATGTCTAGAGCTATGAACCCTGTAGTGTGATTGCCTGCACTTATTTCAAATGCTGGTCGGAACATGCCCCCTGTGCTGTGATTGTCTTTCCTGCGCTCTCTGTGCTGAGTGCCAGAAATCTGTGTCACCTCTATGGGTCTGTGTTCTCATTGTCTTCCTCTCACTTTCCCCTGACCTGTGTGAAACAGGCTGCCTCTGCACCTCTCCCAGTGACAGTTCTGATGTGAAGGATCTGGGAAATTATGGAGTATCTTTAGCTGCTAGATTCACTCCCCCCACCCATATAACATATCCATATACATTCTGTTTCCCCTTCTACCTCCTGCCTGAAAAAAAAGTCCTGGTCTCATAAGGTTTGGAATTGAATAAAATTTTACCAAGTACAACTTAGATATGTGTGTACCCTGCAGATTTGTGTGCACACGTACAAGTTATAGGGCTGTTATGTAAGTGACACTGGCTGTGCATAACCAGGATTGTATTAGGGAGGCACAGATAGGAATACAGGTAGGAGAGAGAGAGAAAGATAAAAAGAGAGAGAGAATGGTTATGGCATGGTGGTAATATTGGTTTGTAGGGGCTATTAACTAACAGGTAGCAGGTATCTTAACATTTAATATGCATGTGGTGCAACATGGTTATGGCATGTTGGTATTATTCTGTCACTGTAACGGATGAGCGGGGAAAGCGGGTAGTGGACCCACTGGACCACTGCCGGGCTTGCTCCAAGGGGGCGTAACCAAGTGGCCATCGGGCAAGGTATCTTCACAGAGCCTTTGATGATAAGGTTGACTGACCCCAACAGCCACCAGGCGCCATCCCAGAGCAGTCCCCAGCAGTGGCAGCTGACCAGAGAGGCCAGACAGTGCCAATGCTGATGCACCAACAGAATAGGAAACAGAGGACAAAGCAGACAAGTAGTAAATATGTGCAGGTACAAACAAAGACAGGACAAAACAGATGCAAAAACAGGAGGAAAAGCAAAAGGTAAAGGGAACAATAAAAGCAACAAAGACCCCAAAAACATAAGCAGGAGTAAGCTAAATCGGGCAAAAAACCAAAGGAGCCCAGGGCGGGAACACGGGCAAGAACAAGGAAAGGAAACCCAAAGACACGCAGGACACAAAGAGACCACTTGGGCCCCCCCGGACGCTAACAAAAAGATAGAAAACCAGCAAAGACACCCCAAGAGACAACTAAACAACAACAAACAAGGACACCGGGGGGAGTGTGGAAGCAGGCTTATAAACCCACGATGGAAGGGGGGTTTGGCAGAGGAAGCCCAACCCGTGCACACTGTGGGAATGGGAAGGGAAGAAGTGGCCGCCCCCCTCTTTTGAGACGGGGAATCAGGGCACAGCCCCAAGATGGAGGGAGCAGCATACAGTGAGTAAGCAAGGCTCAGGAGCGCTCACGCGACACTGCAACGTAACTGCGGTTCGCAGCAGAGGCCGCGGGTAAGGACAGGAAAAAGGCACGGCCCGTGACAGTACCCCCCCCTTAACCCTCCCAACCACAAATGGAAATTCCATAGGTTTTGGGGGACCGAAACATTTCCGGGGGCAACCCAAAACCAACCGGTGCACAACCCAGAGGGGAATACCGGGAAAGGAGGTGAAAGGGGAAACCCAAACGGGCACTAAAAAAAGGGGTTTGGGGGAAGGCTCAGGGCGAGAGTAAGCCACGGGGACTCGGAAGGCTCGGGGCGAGACCGAAAAGCAAGGGGGATGGGAAAGGCTCGGGGCGACCCCGTAAGCCAGGGGATCGGAAGGCTCAGGGCCAGCCCGTAAGCCAGGGGGACTCGGAAGGTCAGGGCCAGACGTAAGCCACGGGGATGGAAGGTCGGGGCCCCAGCCCGAAAGCCACGGGGACTGGAAGGCTCAGGGCCCAGACCGTAAGCCACGGGGACTCGGAAGGCCTCGGGGCCAACCGTAAGCCAGGGGGATCAAAAGGTCGGGCCGACCGTAACCCCGGGGGGCTCAGAAGGCTCAGGGCCAACCGAACCCAGGGGGACTCAAAAGGTCGGGGCCCGACCGAACCCACGGGGATCAGAAGGCTGGGCCAGACCGTAAGCCCGGGGTTCAGAAGGCTCGGGGGGCCAGCCCGTAAGCCACGGGGACTCAGAAGGCTCGGGGCCAGACCTACCGGGGACCAAAAGGTCAGGGCCAACCGTAACCCCGGGGACTCAAAAGGGCTCAGGGCCAGCCCGTAACCCAGGGGGACCAGAAGGCTGGGGCCAGCCCGTAAGCCAGGGGAAACTCAAAAGGCTCAGGGCCAGACGAAACCCAGGGGGATCAGAAGGCTAGGGCCAACCCGTAAGCCACGGGGATCAGAAGGCTCGGGGCCGCCGTAAGCAGGGGGACTAGGGCTCGGCCGACCGTAAGCCACGGAGGACTCGAAGGCTCAGGCTAGACCGTACCACGGGGAACTTCCAAAGGCTTCTGGGCCCCAGACCGTAACCACGGGGACTCAAGTAAGGTCAGGGCCAGAACATTAGCCACGGGACTCAGAAGGTCAGGGCGAGACACGTAAGCACGGGACTCGAAGGGCTCAGGGCGAGACCGTAAGCCTCGGAAGGACTCAGAAGCTGGGGATGGCACAGCTCCAAACACCAAAGTACTGCCAAAAAGAAAAAAATCCCACACACATAAGAGACAGCAGAAATAAGACCTGCACTGGTCCAAAATAACAGAGAAGGCAAATGTAAGCGGAGTCCATGGCTGATACCTACTGTAACGGATGACGGGGGAAAGCGGGTAGTGGACCCACTGGACCACTGCCGGGCTTACTCCGAGGGGGCGTAACCAAGTGCCATCGGGCAAGGTATCTTCACAGAGCCTTTGATGTAAGGTTGACTGACCCAACAGCCACCAGGCGCCATCCCAGAGCAGTCCCCAGCAGTGGCAGCTGACAAGAGAGGCCAGAAGTGCCAATTCTCAGACACAACAGAATGGGAACAGAGACAAAGCAGACAGGAAGTAAATATGTGCAGTACAAACAAAGACAGGACAAAACAGATGCAAAACAGGAGGATAAGCAAAAGGTAAAGGGACAATAAATAGACAGACTGAAGACACCAAAACATAAGCAGAGACGTAAGCTAAACTCAGGCAAGAAACCAAGGCATGACCAGGGCAGGAACACGGGCAGAGAACAAGGCAAGGAAACTCACAAAGACACAGACAGAGACACAAAGAGACCACATGGGCACACCGGACTGCTAACAAACAAGATCAGAAACTCAGCAACAGACTTCACCAAGAGACAACATAAAACAACAAAAAAGGATCAGGCGGGAGTGTGAGGAGAAGCAGGCTTATAAACCCACAGGTTGAAGGGGAATTGGCAGAGGAAGCCCAACCCTGCTGCACACTGTGGGAATAAAGGAAGGGAAGAGTGTGGCCGCCGCCCTCTATAGAGACAGGGAATCAGGGCAGCAGCCAAGATGGAGGAGCAGCAATCACAGGTGAGTAAGCAGAGGCTAAGGAGCGCTCACAGCGACACTGCAACAGGAACAGTCTGCGATGGAACAAGGTACGACTGCGGTTCGCAGCAGAGGCCACAGCGTAAGGAACAGGAACGTGGCACGGACCGTGACAGTACCCCCCTCCTTAAGCCCCCTCCTCCCTCCAATCACAAAATGGAAATTCCACCTAGGTCTGGGGACCGAAACAACCCGGGGCAACCACCAAAACCAATACAGGCTGGCACAGCCAGTAACGGGGAATACTAGGAAATGGAGGTGCACAGAGGGGACAAACGAGGCACTAGGCGAAAATGGGAGGAGAACCAGGGCAGACCATAAGCCACGGGGACTCGGAAGGCTCAGAGCCGAGACCGTAAGCACGGGGACTCGAAGGCTCAGGGCGAGACCATAAGCCACGGGGACTCGGAAGGCTCAGAGCGAGACCGAAAGCCACGAGGACTCGGAAGGCTCAGGGAGACCGTAAGCCACGGGGACTCGGAAGGCTCAGGGCCGAGACCGTAAGCCACGGGGACTCAGAAGGCTCAGGGCGAGACCGTAAGCCACGGGGACTCGAAGGCTCAGGGCAGAGACCGTAAGCCACGGGGACTCGAAGGGCTCAGGGCGAGACCTTAAGCCACGGGGACTCGGAAGCTGGGTAGTGGCCAGCAGCTCCCAAACACCAAAGACCTGCCAAAAAAGAAAAAAACACTCCCACACACATAAAGAGACAGCCAGAAACAAGACCTGCACATGGACCAAAAAACAGAGGGCAAAATGTCAGCGGAGTCCATGGCCTGATCCTACTGTAACGGGTGAGCGAGGAAAGCGGGTAGTGGACCACTGCGACCACTGCCGGGCTTGCTCCGAGGGGGCGTAACCAAGTGGCCATCGGGCAAGGTATCTTCACAGAGCCTTTGATGGTAAGGTTGACTGACCCCAACAGCCACCAGGCGCCATCCCAGAGCAGTCCCCAGCAGTGGCAGCTGACCAGAGAGGCCAGAAGTGCCAATGCTAGGCACCAACAGAATGGGAACAGAGACAAAGCAGACAAGAAGTAAATATGTGCAGGTACAAACAAAGACAGGACAAAACAGATGCAAAACAGGAGGATAAGCAAAAGGTAAAGGGAACAATAAATAGACAGACTGAAGACACCAAGAACATAAGCAGAGACGTAAGCTAAACTCAGGCAAGAAACCAAGGCATGACCAGGGCAGGAACACGGGCAGAGAACAAGGCAAGGAAACTCACAAAGACACAGACAGAGACACAAAGAGACCACATGGGCACACCGGACTGCTAACAAACAAGATCAGAAAACACAGCAACAGACTACACCAAGAGACAACATAAACAACAACAAGGATCAGGCCGGGAGTGTGAGGAGAAGCAGGCTTATAAACCCACAGGTGGAAGGGGATTGGCAGAGGAAGCCCAACCCTGCTGCACACTGTGGGAATAAAGGAAGGGAAGATGTGGCCGCCGCCCTCTATAGAGACAGGGAATCAGGGCAGCAGCCAAGATAGAGGAGCAGCAATCACAGGTGAGTAAGCAGAGGCTACAGGAGCGCTCACAGCGACACTGCAACAGGAAACAGATCTGCGATAGGAACATAGGTACGACTGCGGTTCTCAGCAGAGGCCGCAGCGTAAGGACAGGAACGTGGCACGGACCGTGACAGTCACTATGTAGTGGCATTGTGATATTGTGTAGTCACTTTTATTTGTGGGGCTATTCACTGACAGGTAGCAGGTATATTAACTTTTAATATACAGTACATGTGGTGTTGATTTGTGGTTATGGTATGGTGGAAATATGGGTGATATTCTGCAGTCACTTTTATTTGTACGGGCTATTCACTAACAGGTAGCAGAAACGAAAGATAGCGAAAAATCACTGAATGGGACCAGCGCTTCCAGGTAAAAATAGGTGCAAAGTTCATTGAGTGCTTACATGTCCACACACATCATGGGTACAAAAACAAATGGTTAAAATCCAATGATTTTTCGCTATCTTTCGTTTACGAGGCTCGTGGTTGGAAGCCAGGGAATCGTGCGCTACAGACCAGTGTGAAGCAACAAGGAGTTCAGGTGCAATTTGATTGGCGTTTATCGGTGAGTGCCACCTATCCCTTACAAAGACTTATATTTACTTATTTATGTTTCCAACAGGTAGCAGGTATAATGACTTTTAATTTGCATCACCACCACATAGTGACTGAATAATACACCATGCCAGAACCACGTACGACCACTACATGCATATTAAACGTCAATATACCTGCTACCTTTCAGTGAATAGATCCTACAAAGAAAAGTTACTACAGAATATCACATAACACCACCACATAGGCCCTGAATATTACGACCATGCCATAACCACGTATCTCCAACTCATGCATATTAAACATCAATAGACTTTTTATATGCATGCGGTGATATGTGATTATGGCATGGTGATAATATTCAGTCAATATGTGGTGGTAATGCAGAGAGGTGTTGGGGCTCTTTTGTGACATAGGTGCAGGTTGTGAGATAGGTGTCATTATCTGTAGCTGCATATGGCAGCACTGATCGCAAATTGGAATTAGAAGAAAGGACAAGATGTGGGTTAGATCAGCGCAGCCCTGTGATGCTAGACACAATGACAAGATTTCACTTTCTGTAATGTTAGGGGGCTGTATTTATAACTGTTTACACCAATGCAGGTGTTCTAGTTATAAGACAACAGAAAAACAAAGTTTTTTAGGCATACCCCAACCGTACTATGTAATCAGTCATGCTGCAGAGTGTCATGTAGCTGTGACAAAGAACCTATAAGTGGTTAGAAAAGTGTAGCCATGTGTACGCACCTTGGTGTTTTACCTTTTGTATTCTTCATTCTTGGAAATAAAGTTTAATCTTAGCAAGACCGAAGCATTTACGATTCTTCTTATAATATTTAGCTCTAGTTACAAGGAGCTTGTGAAGCCTGGGAGGGAGGTGACTATAGCTCTCCAGACTTGATAACCTATCATTGCAGGAGGTCTGGAGAGATGCGACATCCACCTCCTTCCACTGCTCACACAGAATGAAGAAGACTCTGGAGGAAGCAGGAAAAGGGAGTGGGTGTGATGATATCACTTCTCAGTGAGGAAAGACACGCCCAACTGAGAGGAGAGACCCGCCCCTAGATTTGAAAAAGACAGAGAAACTTCTCAGATGCCTGCAAAAGCCTGTAATGAGAAAACCCCTTTAAAGAGTAAAGTATTCATTTTTGTTACCAAATTTTTGATTGCTCCAAAACATTTAAAATGAAAAACTAAGCAATGTTTAAATTAGTTTTGATTACAAAGCTTGTTCCATTCTGCTGTGCAGACCTATGTAACGACCTTGAGTAATGTGTTACTACCGTCCTCCATCTGCCCAAAATCCCTCAATCAGTAATTTATCAAAAAGATAGGGGGAAAATCTCATACATAGTTGCGAGATTAGACTACACAAAGATTTCATTAAATTAATTAAAATTGTCTTTTATACACTAGTCTTAATGCAAATTGCACAGAGGTAAGATGTGCAGAACATATTAAGAGGCACATCTTTGACTGTCCATGCACCTTGCACTGAAATATGAATTACCACTATGATGTGCTTCACTTCGTATTATAAATCATAGTTAAAAAAGGCCATTGGAGCCCCCCTGACTTCTCTAATAAACCCCCACAATTTATTAGTGTCATGAGCAGGGCAGAAGTAGAAAAGTAGCAAATTTTTTCCACATATGATTTTGCAAAAACTTTTTCTTTATACCAGAGTGTATGCATTATTTGTATGTACTAATAAATTCTCCCTCTTGAGTTGCCTATAACCATGAAGGCAGGGCCCCAACAGAAATTTCAGCGCCCCATACAGCTGAAGCACCTGGGCCCCACCCCCTGTAGACCCCGCCCACAGCAACTCAATTGCCCCACCCCCAGCAACCTGATCGCCCCGCCCCCAGCAAAAAAAACGGCCTCTAGGATATAAATGCGCCCATTTTACCACAAAATACAGTATGCAAAAAAGAACTGTATTGTATTGTATAGTACTATACTAAGTGAGTCACATATCTGTCTGTCTCACATATCTGTCAATCTAGCATATCATAGACACAGGGTTTAAGTAGCTCCATCATATCTCCCTCACCCCACATACAATATCCCCCTCCACCCACATACAATATCCCCTCCACCCACATACAATATCCCCCTCCCCCCACATACAATATCCCTTCCACCCACATACAATATCCCTCTCAATGTTTCCCTTGGTCACGCACCTCACCACCTTCTAAAATAATCACCAGCAAGAAAGTAAAAGTGTAACTCCTATCACAGGGTCAGGTGTTCCTCTTTTTACAATCAGGTACACTATATAACGCGATAATAACCTACAACACAACCATATGGAGACCACATAGTGATATGACACCAGCTTCGGGTCACATCACATTACAGTGAATACAGCACTGATCCAGTAAAGAAGTAAAATAACCCCTGAAATCAGTGACTCACCGGAGATATCATATCTGATATGTCATTCTCTTCCCTTGAGTCGTTCTTTTTCCCTTCTCTTCTCCATCCGTTCCACACCGCCATGATGACTTGTCCCGGCCACAACTCATCCCTGCAGAAATTACACACAAATATCTTAGAATCCTCACTTTTCCAGCATCTCTTTATCTATTACCACCTCTGTACAAATCTCCCAAGGGTACAAGCCATAACTTAGAAGCCTAGTATCCTAAGGGGTTGGAGGGTGGGGAGAGAACTGACCCCTGGAGATAATGCTACAACCATGGGCTGCTGCCCTCACAATTATATTACCAGGTTGGTAGACAAGACCCTAGGTAGGTTGGCAAATGGGCAGGGCCCCAGGGAATGAGACCGGCCCTATTTAGGTAGGTAGACCCCAGCTGGATAAGTTGCTAGGCCAGCTCCAGGTAGGTAGGTGGGTACCTAGCCACGGGTGGGTAGGTAAATAGCCTCCAGGTAGATAAGCAGGCCCCTTTAGGTAGTATACAGGTAGTTAGGAGCCTCCTTTAGCTAGTGTGCAGGAAGTCGGGCCTCCTTTAGCTCGTGTGCAGGTAGAGTCCCTTTTAGTTTGTAGGTAGTTAGGGCCCCCTTTAGCTAGTTTGTTGGTAGTCAGGTTCCCCTTTGGCTTGTAGGCAGTCAGGGCCCCAGTTAGTTTGTAGGTAGCCAGGGCCCACTTTATGTTTAGGTAGAGTCAGGGCCCTCTTTATGTTTAGGTAGAGTCAGGGCCCCCTTTAGCGTTAGGCAGAGTCAGGGCCCCCTTTAGCGTTAGGCAGAGTCAGGGCCCACTTTAGATTTAGGCAGCGTCTGGGGCCCCTTTAGAGTTAGGCAGCGCCAGGGGCCCCCTTTAGAGTTAGGTAGCGCCAGGGGCCCCCTTTAGAGTTAGGTAGAGTCAGGGCCCCCTTTAGCTTTAGGTAGAGTCAGGGCCCCCTTTAGATTTAGGCAGAGTCAGGGCCCCCTTTAGGATTAGGCAAAGTCAGGGCCCCCTTTAGGATTTGGCAGAGTTAGGGCCCCCTTTAGGCAGAGTCAGGGTCCCCTTTAGGCAGAGTCAGGGTCCCCTTTACTCCTTTGGCTTGTAGGCAGTCAGGGCCCCCTTTAGTTTGTAGGTAGCCAGGGCCATCGTTATGTTTAAGTAGAGTCAGGGCCCTCGGGATGTTTAGGTAGAGTCAGGGCCCGCGTTATCTTGAGGGAGAGTCAGGGCCCTCTTTATGTTTAAGTAGAGTCAGGGCCCTCTTTAGTGTTAGGCAGAGTCAGGGCCCCCCCCCTTAGGGTTAGGCAGAGTCAAAGCCCCCTTTAGATTTAGGCAGAGTCAGGGCCCCCCTTTAGCGTAAGGCAGAGTCAGGGCCCCCTTTAGCGTAAGACAGAGTCAGGGCCCCTTTTAGATGTAGGTAGAGTCTGGGGCCCCTTTAGAGTTAGGCAGCGCCAGGGGCCCCCTTTAGAGTTAGGTAGCGCCAGGGGCCCCCTTTAGAGTTAGGTAGAGTCAGGGCCCCCTTCACCATTACGTAGAGTCAGGGCCCCCTTTAGATTTAGGCAGAGTCAGGGCCCCCCTTTAGCGTTAGGCAGAGTCAGGGCCCCCCTTTAGGATTAGGCAAAGTCAGGGCCCCCTTTAGGATTTGGCAGAGTTAGGGCCCCCTTTAGGCAGAGTCAGGGTCCCCTTTAGGCAGAGTCAGAGTCCCCGTTAGGCAGAGTCAGGGCCCCCTTTGGCTTGTAGGCAGTCAGGGCCCCCTTTAGTTTGTAGGTAGCCAGGGCCATCTTTATGTTTAAGTAGAGTCAGGGCCCTCTTTATGTTTAGGTAGAGTCAGGGCCCTCTTTATGTTTAGGTAGAGTCAGGGCCCTCTTTAGTGTTAGGCAGAGTAAGGGCCCCTTTAGATTTAGGCAGAGTAGCAGTGACTACCCTTTAGATTTAGGCAGAGTCAGGGCCCCCTTTAGCGTTAGGCAGAGTCAGGGCCCCCTTTAGCGTTAGGCAGAGTCAGGGCCCCTTTAGAGTTAGGCAGCGCCAGGGGCCCCCTTTAGAGTTAGGTAGCGCCAGGGGCCCCCTTTAGAGTTAGGTAGCGCCAGGGGCCCCCTTTAGAGTTAGGTAGAGTCAGGGCCCCCTTTACCATTAGGTAGAGTCAGGGCCCCCTTTAGATTTAGGCAGAGTCAGGGCCCCCTTTAGGATTTGGCAGAGTAAGGGCCCCCTTTAGGATTAGGCAAAGTCAGGGCCCCCTTTAGGATTTGGCAGAGTAGGGCCCCCTTTAGGCAGAGTCAGGGTCCCCTTTAGGCAGAGTCAGAGTCCCCGTTAGGCAGAGTCAGGGCCCCCTTTGGCTTGTAGGCAGTCAGGGCCCCCTTTAGTTTGTAGGTAGCCAGGGCCATCTTTATGTTTAAGTAGAGTCAGGGCCCTCTTTATGTTTAGGTAGAGTCAGGGCCCTCTTTATGTTTAGTAGAGAGGTCATAGGGGCCCTCTTTAGTTTTAGGCAGAGTCAGGGCCCCCTTTAGATTTAGGCAGAGTCATGGCCCCCTTTAGATTTAGGCAGAGTCAGGGCCCCCTTTAGCGTTAGGCAGAGTCAGGGCCCCCTTTAGCGTTAGGCAGAGTCAGGGCCCCTTTAGAGTTAGGCAGCGCCAGGGGCCCCCTTTAGAGTTAGGTAGCGCCAGGGGCCCCCTTTAGAGTTAGGTAGCGCCAGAGGCCCCCTTTAGAGTTAGGTAGAGTCAGGGCCCCCTTTAGCATTAGGTAGAGTCAGGGCCCCCTTTAGCGTTAGGCAGAGTCAGGGCCCCCTTTAGATTTAGGCAGAGTCAGTGCCCCCTTTAGGTTTGTGAAGTGTTAGGTCCCCCTTTAGGCAGAGTCAGAGTCCCCATTAGGCAGAGTCAGGGCCCCCGTTAGGCAGAATCAGGGCCCCCGTTAGGCAGAGTCAGGGCCCTCTTTCTTATATATATATAAAAAAACTAAAAAAAACACTTACTTGAGCCTCGCTCCCGCTCCTGCCGCTCCCGGGCACTTCCCGCTGGCTACTGCCACTCTGCATAGGCGGCGCGGTGATGTGACGTCACCGCGCGCCTACGTCAGCAGTAGGGGCCGGCGCCTGGCAGGCTGAAGGCCTAGCGCCTTACACCTGCCAGGGCGATCAGCGGAGCGCAGCGCTAGCGGTGCTGTGCTCCGCTGACACCGCGCAGCATCGGGAGTGGAGGACATTAGTCCCCGACTCCCGGGCCCGGTCTCTGGGTGCTCGGGACGCGGACCCGGGTGTTCAGAGACCTGATGCAGCGGTCGGGAACCGGGGAGTGACGGCACTGCCTCCGGGGCCCCCAGCAGCTCGGGGCCCACACTGTGGGCCAGCCCAAGCCTGGTTCGGCGGCTGTGCCGCCGGGCGCCGCTCTGTCGTGAGGAATAAGAGGGCCTGCTTGCAGCGGGCCCCCTTATTCCACTGGGCCCCATACAGGAGTACCCGCTGTACCCCCTGTATGGCGACCCTGCATGAAGGCAAGTTGATTTGCTTAGGAGATGTATACACAGTATAGTAGACTGTTTGCAAAGTTGATGATATTTATTTTAGCTGCAACTAAGCAATAAAGAAATTGGTTGCAAAAGTGAAAATACCATTTAATATCAAAACTGACATAGTTTTCTCTGTTGGGGAAAAAGACATTGCCTGGTTTCTAGTTTATTTTAGCTTCTAGGTACCTGTTTTTGTCACACATGAGATGGCTGTAAATGACGACTTAGCTGGTCTCTCAATCACTAGCTGAGTTAGGTCACTGCTACAGCCAGGGATTGATTGAGCAGGCATCTTCTGCGTCTTAGGACCAGATACTAGAAAACAGAGATCAGCAGGGACTTTAGCAGCGATATGGGAGAGAGACATTAAAGGCGTTGTATCGCTACAAAGATCATGTCTCAGATTATGGGGACAGTAAAAATAAGCACTTTTGTATTTGGGTTGCATTAACTCAGTCACTTGATTTAGCAGATATGAGCTTTTCTGTAAAACTGTATTCTGTTTCTGCTGCTGCTGGTCGGGACACACCCCCTGTAGGAGGGCAGTGTGCATAGCTCCATATAACACAGGAAAACAGACTGCAGCCTGGTAACAGAGGGGAAGGGGCGGGGCAGTGTACACTCCTCACATGTCTCATCAGCTCAGGCTGACTGTATAACTGCTTATAGCCAAGCTGAGCCTGAAGCCCTGCAGACACGTGACAAGCATGCAGGAGGCTGTATAGCTGTACTCTGCAGACACATAAGAACACTGCAAGGGGCTGCATAGCTGTTCTCTACAGACACATACGAACACTGCAAGGGGCTGCATAGCTGTTCTCTACAGACACATAAGAACACTGCAAGGGTGATGTCATAGTGTTTCTCTACAGAACATCGGGAGAAACACTGCAGAGGAGGCTGCTACTGTTTCTCACATACACATTAAGAATCACTGCAAGGGTGTATAGCTGTTCTCTACAGACAACATAAGAACACTGAAAGGGGGCTGTATAGCTGTTCTCTGCAGACACCCTTCTGCTTCCACTGCACAGTCAGAATGATGATGTCACAGGTCTTCAGTGAGGAGAGACACGCCTCCTGGTAGGGGAGAAACACCTGCTGAGAGGAGAGACGCCTCTGGATTTCAAATTCAATCTCAGAGAATTAGCTGAAGAGCCTGAACAGTTCAAACGATACAACCCCTTTAAGTCCATTTTGAATTATATTCCATTAGAAACTTAATGCATTATGGGCTATAGCTTTTAGATTTGTTGGGCTATTTTAGTTTTGCAATTTTTTGTGTCCACTACAGTTATAATTTTTATTATTTTATATCATTTATATCATTTCTGTGTTTATTTGTTTGTTTGTTTTTTTTCACAGTTCTAAGGTTTACTATATGAAATAATAATAGTTATATTTTTGCATTTTTTTCTGATAATTATATAGTTTTATCTTAAAACAGACTATGATTTTTGCAATGTTTTTTTTTTTTCACTTCTATTTTCTATTTTTTTGGTAAGTCCCAGAAAGGTCAAAAGAGGCTATTGGAGACGTTAACATTTTATATACTTTTGCACTGTAACTATGGCTGCTGTACAAGGGAAATAAACCCTGTTATTGTTGTCACTCCAAGGTTGTGCTGGATCTTATTAGACTTATTTTCAGCATCCCAGAAACCATGTTATCAGTTTCATGACTACTGGAACCAATTAAGGCAACCAGGGGTATAGCTGTAGGTGGTGCAGAGATAGCAGTCACTACCAGCCCCAGCAGCCTCAAGAGGCCCAAAAGCCCTTCTGCCGCATAAGAAGATAACAGTATTGCAAATGACACTTGGTAGCTGGGGGGCACTATTTCAAGTTTTGCATTAGCGCCCAGGAATTTTGGGCAACATGTATGAATTCGGATGCGTATTTTTTTTATACTTGGCGCCGACAACCCAGCTCTAAATAGATATAGAAGAGTGTAGAATATGACACTATGAAGATTTTTGGCGGAATACATAGAGCTTAATGCGCCAAACTTCTCTCAAAGTTCTGCGCATTACACTCTGTGCCCATACAAAGTTTGGCACATTAAGCTCTATGCAATGCGCCAAACTTTGGATGGCCATAGAGTGTAATGTGCCGATCTTTGAGAGATGTATGAAGGAAGACGCTTCAAAGTGAATTATTGCATTCATTATATTCAGTGTATAATGCACCTGTATGTATGAAAGTAGATTTTGTGCGATCAACCCCTTACCGACATTTGGCGTACCCATACGTCATGGTCGAGTAGGGGTTCCCGCAAATTGACGTATGGGTACGTCATGGCGATCTTGCAAGCGCACCAGCTTAGCTCGCAAGATCGAGGTATGGAACCAGCGGTATATTACCGCTGGCATCATGCCGCATCCCCCACGGCCGGCCCTTTGATGTCGGGACATCGTGGTCATGACATCGCAGCTGCGGGCAGCAGGAGCTGACTCCTGCTGCTCGCGATCCGGAGCAGTAACGGCGCTTGGCGCCGCTACTGGTCCCCCTACCAGACAGCCCGGATGCTGAATGACAGCATCCGGGTTGTCTGGTGATGTCACGATGCCCACAATGCCACAGTTGCCATGGAGACCAGTACACAGCTATAAGCTGTGTGCTGATCTCCTATTGTATGAACGACCTGAAAATCGTTCATAAAATTCCCCTCTGGGGAAAAGTGAAATAAATGTTTAAAAGTAAAAAAAAGTGTAAAAAAAGTAAAACACAAACACAAAAAATAAAATAAAAACATGTACACCGCCCTTTTCCCCTTTACAAACGGCAATCAGCCCAAAAAAGATCAAAAATAAATAAAGTACCCATATTTCATATCGCCGCGTGCGTAACGACCCTCCCTATAAATCTGTCATCTTAATTAACCCGTACTGTGAACGGCGTAAAAAAAAAAAAAAAAAAATGTCACAGAATTGCAATTTGTGTTCGTTCCCGCAGCACATAAAATGGAGTAAAAAGTCATCAAAAACTCATATCAACATCAAAGTGTCGCCAATTAAAACATCAGTTCACCCCACATAAAATAGTCCTTACACAGCTCTGCATACTGAAAAATAAAAAAGTTATGTCTGTCAGAAGATAGTGATGCATAGATATTGTTTTACACAATAAAAACACTTTTAAAAAAAAAAAAATTGTGCTTCCATATAAAAAAAACAATATAAATCGGGTATCCCCGTAATCGTCTCGACCCACAGAGTAAAACTAACTTGTCACGGATACTGTACGGTGAACACTATTAAAAATAAAAGTAAAAAACACTGCTAGGATTGCAGTATTTTCTTCACCCTGCCTTCCAAAAAAAAGGAATTAAAAGCGATCATAAAGTCTTGTCCCCCCAAAAGTGATACCAATAAAAACGTCAACTCATCCCGCAAAAAAAAGTCCCTATATAGCTCCATAAACAGAAAAATAAAAAAGTTATGGCTCTCAGACTATGGATAAGCAAAAACGGGTTTTCTTTTCCAAATAAAAGTGTTTTTATTGTGTAAAAGCAGTAAAACATTTAAAAAATATACAAATTTGGTATCGCTGTAATTGTATCAACCTGCTGAGTAAAACTAGCATGTCATTTATACCGCATTGACCGCTGTAAAAAATGCCTCACAAAAACCTTAATAAAAAATGATCAAGCATCACATGCCCCCGTAATGGTACCAATAAAAACATACACTCATCTCAAAAAACAAGCCCACAATCAGCTCCGTATGCAAAAAATTTAAAAAAGCTATGGCTGTCGGAATAGGACAACATAAAAACGCAACTTTTTATAAACTCACTTCTATTGTGTAAAAGTAATAAAACATAAAAAACTATATAAAATCTATATCATTGCAATTGTACCGACCGCATAGTAAAGTTACCCTGTCATTTATCCCGTACGGCAAACACTGTAAAATTGAAGCCTAAAAACAATGGCAGAACTGCGTTTTTCCCCCCATTTTCATGGCCAAATGCTAAAAAAACTATGAAAAACCTGTGCGCCCAAAATGCAAAATACACCATTAGATGAGATCCCTGAAGGGTGCCGAATCCAAAATGGGGCAACTTCTGGAAGGTTTCACCTGTTCTAGTACTTTGGGGGCTTTGCAGATGCGACATGGCCCCACCAATATCTGTGCTCCAAAAGCCAAATAGCACTCCCTCCCTTGTACACCCTGCCATGCGCCCAAACAGCAGTTTACACCCACATGTAGGGTATTGCCGAACTTGGAAGAAATGGCGTTACACAATTTGGGGCTTTTTTTCCAGCATTTTCAGTTAAAATTGCAGATTATTGGAGAAAAAATGTTTTTCTTATTTTCAGAGCAGAACACTAAAAAAATCTGTGAAACACCTGTGGGGTCTATATACTCACTGCACCTCTGGATATATTCCAAAAGGGGTGTAGTTTCCAATATGGGGTCTTTTTAGGGGAGTTTATTAGGTTTTGGCACCTTAGGGTGTCCTCAAACCTGAAATGAGACCCCAGAGTCCAGTAGGTGCTCCTCCTATTCTGTGGCTTGTGGTTGAGCCAAATAGTGCACTAGGGCCACATATGGGATATCTCTGAAAACGGCAGAATCTGGGGAATCGATATTAAGCTGCATTTCCATGGTCACATCTACTGTGTTCCAGTGAATAATGAATAAAAATTGAAAATCTGCAAAAAAAGTGAAATGTAGAAATTTCACCTCCACTTTGCTTTAATTTCTGTGAAATATCTAAAGGGTCAACAAACTTTTTAAATGCTTTTTTAAATACTTTAATGGGTGTAGTTTCTTAGATGAGGTCATTTATTGGGGAATCTAACATACAGGCCCCTCAAAGCCACGTCAGAACTGGATTGGTCCCTAAAAAAAATCTATTTTGCAAATTTTCTTGAAAATGTGAAAAATTACTACTATATTTCTAAGCCTCTTAATGTGGTACAAAAAAAAACCATTTAAAAAATGATGTCAACCTACAGTAGACATATGGTAGATGCTAGTTATAAACTATTTTGAGTGGAATAACTATCTGTCTTGCACGCAGAAATTTTTGAATTTTGAAAATTGCTAATTTTTTGCAAATTTTCATGATATTTTTCACAAATAAACTAGGACTTTTTGGACCAAAATGTATTACTAACTTAAAGCACAATGTATCACGAGAAAACAATCTCTGAATCACTTGGATAGGTAAAAGTGTCAAAAAGTTATTCTCACATAAAGTGACACATGTTAGATTTTAAAACCAGGGCTCTGTCAGGAAGGCCAAAACTGGCTCCGGTGGTAAGGGGTTAAATATGGCGTCTAAAGTTCATCGCGCTGCCTGTGTTTGGCGCATAATGAAACTTTGGCGCATTAGTAATGCGCCAAACATGTTTAAAGGCTATAGATAGGCTGGAAATAAAAGAAAAGTCATTAGAATAGCATGTCAGTGAATAGAAACTATGGAACTGATCTTGCTTGGTGGATCACAGGTCACAGTAAGACCTGTGCTGTGCTGGCTCTAGCTGTATGTAGAATAAAGGGTGAGAGCAACAAAAATACACTTCAAAATGTCCCTTATTTCTCAACTTACACCAGTACAATAATAAAAAGTAATTTATGATAATTATCAAGCTATATAAAATGTAATTATTTATATTTAATAAAAATTGTTATCACACAAAAATATAAAAATATATATTATCCCAAAAATACAAAAATATCTCCTATAAAACACTGAATTTTTACTACATTAAATTTGAAATGTACTTTTGCTGCTCTCACATTTTATTCTACATACAGCAAGAGCCAGCAGAGCACAGATCTTACTGTGACCTGTGGTCCACCAAGCAACATCAGTACCATTGTTTCTATTCACTGACATGCTATTCTAATGACTTTTCTTTTATTTTCAGCCATCTATAGCCTTTATACATGTTTGGCCCATACTAATGCGCCAAACAGATAGGCAGCGCAATGAACTTAAGACGCCATTTTTAATCGCACAAAATCTAATTTAACTTATGCCTCTGGAGGCAACAGTGCTGCTGATGTCTCTGTTCCATATACACTGTATATGTGAGAATAGAAGTTTTGTATTTTCTCAGAGAGATTGCACCCAAATTTCAGCTGCTTATTGCTCAGGAGGATGGTTTAAAGAGAACCTGTCACATAGGTTATGCCCCCCCTTGCTCAGGACAGCACAAACTAGTGACAGACATGCTGTTTCCAGCGTTGTGTCCCTTATTCTGTAAGATGCAGCAGTTTTAGAGTATTTAATGCTTAAATCTGGCAGTTATTCATAAAAAGAGTCACCTTTTTTCATGACCCGCCCACCAGAGGCTTGCCATGCCCACCACACAACTGATTAACCTACTGCTTTGAATAGGTAGCTATAAGTGAATAACTTTCAAGTGAGTGGGGTTAGCCTTGGGTGGGTGGAGCTAACACCTGCTCATGAATAAGCTGGACTCTTTTCTGGCTGCAAATTGCCAGATTTTAACAATAAATACTCTGAAACTACAGCAACTTTCAGAATAAGGGACCCAGCGCTGGAAACAGCATGTCTGTCACTAGCTTGTGCTGTCCTGAGCAAGGGGGGCATAATCTATGTGACAGGTTCTCTTTAAGTCTGCACAGTATATATAAAATAGAACTGGTTTTACATCCTTAACATAGTTTTAAGGAAGAATGATAGCTAGATCCATTATGAGCAGGTGATAGTTCACATATCATGACAGATACCGTATACTTATCATAATGATCTCATGGAAATGTCTTTCGTTGTTTACCAATGACATTGTAGCAGGAACTGAGATGTAAACACAGACATCACAGGATCCTGTTGCGCCACAATTGGACATAATGTTGATCATGGCAGTTAAACCCTTTAGATGTCATGGTCAACAGCAACTGTGGCATCTAAAATATTTGACAGAAGTAGGTGGCTTCCTATGCCTTGGTCACTTTGGCACAGCGTGCCGATAAATTACCAGGGCAGAATCTCCCAGATCCACCCATAGTATTTGTCTATTGGATCATTTCTAAAAGTACAAATTTTGTAAGCACTATGTAAGCAATTGAACAATTACTGCTTCAAGTCCCCTACTGAAAAAATTGTGGTTAAATAAGGTTACATAACAGTAAAATACCCTCTCCCTTTTCATTATTATTATTTTTTTTAATCTTTTAAAAAAAAAGGTTATAACTTACAAATATACACTTTTGATACTGTTACAATAGGAACAACCCATTGAATAATTATTTGAGTCTTAGTGTGGAGGCACATTCATGACTTTTTCCATAAAACATGTTTTCATTGTGCAAAAAACTAAAACCCTGTACATATTTGGTATCTCTGCAGTTGTACTGTCCTGTAGAGTAAACAATAACGTTCTTTTTACTGCACTGCAAACAGCAAAAAGGCACCAAGGGCAATGGCTGAATCACTATTTTATTTTGTTTTTTACATTCCCTCCTACAAAATATCAATAAAAGCTGATCAATAATTAGCTTTGTTGCTACATTGATAGAAAAATAAAGTTATGTCCTTTGGAATGCAAAGAGAAAAAAACTTACTTTATTAGTGTCCAAATCCAGACAGTATTCATTTTTATTATTTAAGAGCAGAGTAAAACTACAAGCCCTGAATCTGTGTGAAGGATGATTTATAACTTAATATAAATGGTGCTTATTTCACTACGTGTCAGTGTACCTTCCAAGGTATTGATTTTTGTACAGAACATACCTGTATACTACAAAATGTGAGGCCTTACTGAGATTCTACTGTCAAGTGCACTGGTAGCCTACTAGCCCAAAGCTTTAACTGCATGTTTGTTGCACACAGGTTTAGGTGCAGATTACTGGAATGGACCACGGAGTAAAGAAACTCAGAAAAGAAAGCGGCAACCTGTGGCAACAGGTAGGTACAGTAAGTAGTCATTAAGTCAAATCATCAAGAGAAAGGTCAAAGATAGTAACAAAAATGAACACAATGTAAAGTAGGAGACATAAAAGTAAGAAAAATACTTATCACTGGCACTATGAGAGTCCCTTTTAAATGCAGGTGGTAATAATAATGAATGAAACTCAAGGCTGTGGTCTTAGGAAAAGTGAAAGGGGTTGCCTCACTACATTGATTCATCTTACCTCCGTCCTGTTTTCTTGGTTTCATTTTGAATTCAGGGTGTGTTTACTGGCTTCTACTAGGCTGCAATAGAAGCAGGTCTGTAGCTATAGCAACCAGTGCTGGCAGCCTATCATGAGAGATTAAACAGGTCTGTAGCTATAGCGACCTGAGGAGCTGATGCAGCCCATACAATAGGGGATATCTAGGAATAGGTAGGACACTGTTAATGGACATACATGACAAAGTGACTTGTTTTTGCAAGATCTTTAACATAAAAAGCAATCCCTGTAGTGAGACAACCCCTTTAATGAATGTGTTGATGTGATTTTCACAATAATTCTGACAGTCAGTGTCAGACTGAGTTTGTTGAACGTGTTTTCTCTACACGCTATTTGCCTGACTCACTGGCTCCTCAGGCTGTGAGTGGTTCTGTGGAGGTGATTAGAATATTAAGCTTCTACCCTAACAAGTATGAGGGAGCTACTTTTCATTAAACAGAATCTACAGGTGCTGAGAGCACTGACTATAGTGTCATTATGCTAAACAGATACTAATCTTGTTAGAGTTACTTTTTATCTGGAGCTCAGTCATGTCAGTCCATTCATGGGGTGACTTCACTCCCTGCTCTCTGCTCTGTCAGCTAATCAGATAACAGATGGTCGTTTAGTATGAAGGTAACCATAGAAACCTGTGTACAGTCAAAAGCACATACAAAGGCTCTTATCTCATGACTAAAGTAAAATCAACAAAGCAATATATTTAGAAAAAGTCTTTAATCAACAGTCCTTTCATGTTGAAAGCTAATCTTTGTAGTGAGAAAACCCCTTCAACGCCCATCCCAAACTACTGTACCTTGCCTCCCTGGCTCTGCCACCTTCATGATGCCCCTGCCTAATCTCGTGTTCACTGATACAGACCAGTGTGACGACATCATCACGCCAGCTTGTAACTAAGATGGGGCACAGGGACTTCTGAGTCTCCCTTACTTAATTGTAGGTGAGCTAAAGCAGCAGGACAGAAGATGGTGCTGTAAAGGGGTAGCTACATATAACTTTCACTCTGCTGTTATAAACGGAATAAGATGTCATTTGGAATAGGAGTAAACTGTTAGGTTGTCTGTAAATGCCCAATTTCTGTTATTAAAGGGGTTCTCTCAATACAAAGAATAGCTTTCAAAATGTAGGGAACACTAAATGAAGACTTTTCCAAAATTTTGCTTGTTCATCTTTTTTTTTAAGAGCTACAAAGATTTTATCCCCTTCTAAGGGCTCTCGGGTTTTCCCAAAGTGACCACCGGGTTTAGGAAGTGACATCATTTAAGCTTGTGGTTATCTGTTTTTTTTCAGAAAAAAGACAAAATTTACTCTATGTTTACATTACTCAGAAGTTTCCCCGCCCTCAGTGAAGGGTAATTTATTTAACTAGCTATAAACAGGGAAGTTGAAACAAGAAGTCAAAGCTTTCTAATTGCAGACAGCTTCCCAGAAGTAACAAAGCAAAGCAGCATTATTTCTTTAAATTTCCATGAAACTTTGAGATAAGACAACCCCTTTAAGGTTTTTATTATACTGTTTGCACTATTGCTTATACCTGAGAGTTACATGAATATCCCTTGTCCCCTCTTTTTTCTTTCTTTACCCATACTGTATGTCTCAAGGTACTATTTGTATATAAATCAAAATATATTTTAAATCTTGTAGCTGTTTTGTTTTGTCTGAATTGACATAACTTGTAAAAATGATATAAGACATGTTTGTTCTTGTGCAATGTACTTTATGAAATGTCAATAAGATTTTTTTTACAGAAAAAATATCTGTAACGATATCTGTCCCCTAAATAATGCATTTTATACAAACATAAATATAAAAATAGCTATTGGAAATGCTCTGTATATAAAACATCTAAATTTTGTTAATTCTGTTACTTAATAGGTTCATTTTTTATAATTATACTGTTAAGAGATAAAAGCAGAATCCCATGGTCAATATTACCAACAATACTACTAAAACCAAAGACCAAATAATAACCTAACATCATGACCACATTTTATCACCACCACATAGTGACTGAATAATAGTGACTGAAAAAACCCTATTTTTTCTCTTACAAATTAAATCCATTACATAAACCAGTTTTACCCATAGGAAAAACCAATATTCAGGACCCCCCGTCAAAATGCAAGGTCCCAGCATCCAAGTACTGGATTTACCATACAGTTATTTCAATTTTTCTTAATTTGCAGCTCATTATATTCCCTCCAATACAAAATTACAGTTGAAAACCAAAAGTTTACTACCTAAAAAAAAAGACAAAATGTTTTTTTTTTTTTTTCTCACTACTACATGAATCAAAATAAAACCTTCCCTTTTTTTAGGTCAATTAGATTCCCAAAAATTATTTTTTGCCAAATCCAGAATAAGGGAAAAAAATTTTTTGAGACATTTTTTTTTATTTTTGCAAAGTCAAAAGTTTAATTAGTATTTGGTAGATTGCCCTTAAACTGTTGTTTGGGCAAACATTTTGGATTTTTCCAAAGCTTCTACAATAGCTGATGGGAATTTTGGGGCCCATTCCTCCTGACAAAATTTGGTGTAACTGACCATGTTAGAGGTACCTTGCTCGCACCTCCCTTTTTCACTTTGCCCATAAATTTTAAATAGGATTGACATCAAGGGCTTTGTACGCCACTCCAAAACTTGACTTGGTATCCTTTTTCACTTTGTAACCTTTTTTCCCGAAATCTTCGGGTCTGTTTTTTGGAAGACCCACTTACCACGCTTTAACTTCTGGCTAGTCTTGAGATTTTTGCTTCATATTCCCACATAATCTTCTTTCCTCATGATGCCATCTATTATGTGAAGTGCCCCCAGTCCCCCTAGCAAAACAACCCCACAACATATGCTCCACCCCCTGTTTCACAGTTGGGGTGGGTTTTTAGGTTTCCCAAACTTTTCACCTTTTTCCCCAAAGTACGTGGTCATTATGGCCAAACATTTCAATTTTAGTTTTATCAAACCCCAGGACATGTCTCCAAAATGTAGGGCTTTTTCCTTTTTCATTTTAAACATTAATTGCTTTTATATGTTTCTTTTGGAGTAATGACTTCTTCCTGGCAGAGTGGCCTTTCAGCCTATGTTGATACAGTACCTGTTTCACTGTAGTCCTCTCTCCTTCTGTATCAGTGTGTTACTTAGTGTTATTTGTTTTGGTTTTTTTACATGTACTTTTAAAACCCCCCAGCTTGTATTTGCCCTGAATTAAAAGGAAAACCCACAATAAATAATAAAAAATACTAGGGAAAAATCGGGTTTCCCTAGTGTTTACTGATCAAACCAGCATACCAAGCCCAAAAAATTCCAATACAAAAGTATACCCAAAATATAACACCGCTATATTATCACCCCATTTCACCACCATATAGTGATTGAATAATGCTATTAAACTGTTATTGACAAAATCAGTATACAATATCTTCAATGACAACAATAAACAGGGGCCAAAGAAAACCACAACATCTTCACCAAAAAGTGATTGAGTAATAATATACTGGGCCCGAATTAAGCCATTATTTTTTAACCATAAACCAAAATTACAACTCAGTAATCACATAGTGGTAAATACCCGTTGTACACAGGCTCTGCAGATGTGTGTTTTTTTTTAGTTTAATATTTTTTGTTTTATAAACATATAACACAAAACAATAGTATATTGTCACCAGGTGATACATCATGTTTGACAGAAAATTTAAAGTAGTAAGAGTAATACTTTGAATAGATCTCATTAGGACTGAAATTCATCTCATATGCAGTGGATCCATAGAAAGACCTATAGAGGAAGAAGTTATCTGATTCTCTATCAATAAGATAATCAGCATTATAGGCCAAACGTAGGAAAACTGAGGTCTAGACTTCTTTTTGCCCCAAAAAAACCAAACAAGCTCCCCTTTCATTTTTTTCAATGTGACAGTCATAATATTTAGAGAACAAACAAAAGAACATAAAACATGGGAGCCAAGCAGGCCTGGGGGTGCACGTGACCCCAAAAGGGGGGAGGTATACCCCGTATCAAATGGAGTTTGGGAAAAGGTTTAAGGGCCCGAAATTTGTTGTTCAGTATCGAGTTTTTGAAAAAAAAGCATGGTTTTAATTTTTTTTTTTGGATGTGAAAAGGGAAGAATTTAAAAAATCTTTCCCCAAACAGAAAAAATTGTTTTTCTTTATTCAGAGCAGTTTCCACCCAATCTATTTGACATAGAAAGGTGAATTTTAAAAAGGGAATGACAACCAAAGAGGAGGATTGGTATGATCCAACATTGGCCTTCCTAGTTGAGATGGAGACATATGATAGTAGTTTTTTATGGGGTTTTTGTTAAAAAAGGGGTAATTGGAAGAAAAAATGCAGAATAGAGCCCTTTGTACATTGTCAGGACAGGAGGACAAAGAATTATCAACAACAAATTTATTTATACATTGCCAAAAGGGATGGGTGTATGCGTGCAAAAGATCAGAATGGGGGGAGGGGGGGGAGAATTTCCAGCAACAACGAGTAGGGGAAATTCCCATTAGGAAGCCCGTGTAGGGGAGATCTAAGCTCCATTGGCAATTATATACATTATTTCCAAATACATAGCAGATAAAAATTAAGTTGCATCTTTTATCGTAGGATGTCTTTGACAGTAAGCCATCCAAGTGATCCACTCAGTACACCATCCCCGATCATATAGAAAAGTGAAGGTTTTATAATAAAGGTTTTTGTATTAAATAGTCGATTTTTCTGGTGCCCGGGCCCCAAAAAAGAAGGGTCATTCTGATCTTTATCTGATAGGGATCTGATGTTTTTTATAAATGTAACTACACACTTGGAGAAAGTGAAATGGGTGGACGCCTCTTCAGATGTTTGAATGATTACAATGTAATTACATCCAGTGACTTACAAATTACGTCTTCTCTGATGGGAGTCATTCTCTTTCCCTTTGCTTCTCCATGTGGCCCAGACCACCATGATGACTTCTTCCAGTCACGACTCATCCCTGCAAAATTTTACCACATAAACATGTTAGACTCAATGTTTTTCCACTACCTCCCTACCTATTTATCACATCTATACAAATTCCCATTCCATACTGACCTAAATGGTAATACCTTATGCCCCAAACAGCAAAAATTGCACCAGACAGCTGTGGAGCTCCATTTTTGTACACCCATTTTTAGTCTTCTTTTGTGTGAGTTTCACCACCACCCCCAAATTAGGGAGGCAGATAGATAGACCCTCTTTAAGGTAGGTGGACCCTAATTAGACAGGTAGCCCTAGTAATTAAGTATGTTGGTAGGTAGGCCCTGGGGAGGTATATAGCCTCCGTTAGGTAGGTAGTCATCTAGGCCATCCATCATTAGATAGGTATATAGGCCCCCATTAGGTAGGTAGGTATAAAGGCCCCTTGTTAAGTTGGTAGATAGATTACCGCCTCACAGGATAGGTATTTAGGCCCCCTTGGGTAAATATATAGGCCCCCATATGGTAGATATATAGGCCTGAATTACATAGGTAGTCAGGTATGTAAGCCTCCCATTAGGAAGATAGGTGTCTAGGCCCCCATTAGGTATCTTGTGTATATATGCCCCCCATTAACTAGGCATATAGGCCCTCTTTAAGTAGGTAGATATATAGGCCCCTCATTTGGCAGGTATATAGGCCCCTATTATGTATGTAGGTATATTGGCCCAGACAAAATTTGTAAATGACCTGCACCATAATAAAATTTTAATTATTTATTGATCATCATTTTGAAATATCCATAGGCTGAAATGGAATACACTTTCATTGATTTGTTTCAAGCTTCATTCTCTTAATCAAAGCATACATGTAAGTGACTGATAGTTGCATATTATACTAAACCAAGTATGATTAAATATAACGGACTAAAAATATTCACAATAATAATTGTATGATAATACCTTAGTATAATAGTTTTTGTGATTTAAAAAGATATTTAAACGGAAGATTCTTAACACTTCCCATTTAAACAAGCGTCACCATCTGTTTATGGCCCTTTCCATGTCCATCTATCTCTTTGCCACAGAACTTAAAGGTAGATAGTTTTCCCTTATGGACAACTGCAAAATGTTTCGCTATACCAGATATGGCATTACTAGTTGTATGAGTGGAATCAAAGATATGTTCAGCTATCCTTTTTTAAAAATGTTCTAATAGTGTATCCCATGTACATAAGGCAACAATCTGTACAATAAAAACCATAGACAACATACACGCTCTCACAATTAATGTGGTCTTATAGGATTAGTATTGGAGCGCTGATCAATCGAAAGTTATTTTAGTGGTCTTGTAAGTATATTTGCACAAATTACAACCTGTGCAGCCACATACAGTATGTAATTACTGGATACTTACCATTACACAATTTGTGAATTGTGGAACAAAACAGATCCAGTAGTACTAGCTCTCCTGGACACAAAATAATAGCCTTCATCTATATTATCAATTGGCAAGTTTCTTCTGACAGTATGGATAATTTTATGATATTAATTACTGTATTCAGTACAAAAAAAAATACATGTGACTTTATTGGTCTTGTTCCCCTGCCACCATTTTCCTTATTAGTAGTGGAAAGGAGAACTCCAACATCTTTATTTTTGATAATGTTTTTAGCTCAGGATATATCCAATTTTTAACCTGGATAGTGTCAATTTCTGTTTCATTCTGAAATCCTCTTCATTGGCACATGCATGGTTTATTCTTGCTTACTTATCCATTGTTGTGGCACATATAATGTGATTAGGGTGATTACTCCAACCGGCAGTAAGAATGAACATACAAGTGTTCAGGTGAGCTGACTTAATGGTTTTCTGTTTTGTGTTGCTGGGTATATAGGCCACCCATTAAAGAGAACCTGTCATATAGGTTATTCCCCCCTTGCTGAGGACAGCACAAGCAGTGATAGACTTGATGTTCCACAGTGCTGTGTCCCTTCATTCTGTAAGATGCTGTGTTTTAGAATATTTTAATGCTCAAATATGCAGTTTTAAGCCAGGAAAAGTAGTCTCTAGCTTATTCATGAGGTGTGGTGTTAGCCCAACCAAGGCTAGACCCGCCCACCTGACAGTTATTCATGTTTCTACCTATTCAAAATGATAGGTTAATCAGTTATGAGGTGGACAGGACTAGCCTCAGATAGGCGGGTCATGAATTAAACTGACTCTTTTCATGACTCTTTTCTGGCTGAAAACTGCAGATTTCAGCATTAAATACTCTATAGTGACTACTGCCATCTTTCAGAATAAGGGACACAAGCGCTGGAAACTAGCACATGTCTGTTTTCACTTGCTTTGTGCTGTCCTCAGCAAGAGTGGCATAAGCTTTGTGACAGGTGGCTATGCTATCAGGCTATCTGAACCGCTTATTTAGGCTCCAGGCTGACTTAGGACTGCAGCTTATGAAATGAAACCTCCTGTAGGCCGCAGGCCCATAGCCCACATGGATGATTGGCGGGGTCGGGCTTCTTTACATCTGCCATTAACCTCTTCTGGAAAAAAAATGTACATTACACAGTATACTTTTTTGTATACAAATGTAACAGAAAAAAGTTCTTAGAGGATACATTGGCAAGGTAATATAGTGGTAATACACTATACCTCCAACATACATAATTGAAATAAATATGGTATTATCACTCAAAAATACATAATATCACAATAAAAAGAAGAAAAATTTGAGAACTAGAAACCATATTGTAAGATCAATACTTTATTAAGGTTACAATACAAAAAAAATCAAACTAGATAAACAACAAATGCACAAAAAATACAATTGGATGATATTAACAAAACAATTACAATCATATGAGAAGAAAATATAATTAGATAATAGGGCTCCTTTCATTGACGGTCATATAATAGTTATATCAAGCTAGTAATATAGGTGCATAATAGACCATATAGAAGGATAAAGCTTATTTAGACTAAAGAACATAGTAAATCTATCTTACACACGGTAGAAAACAGCCCATAGATTGCACCTGACGCCCCAATGCACGTTTCACCAATGCTTCATCAGGGGGTGTGTGTATTGAAAAACAAAGTCATTGGGCACCTTAATGATGGCAATTGTGGCAGAATTCTGGCACAGTTTGCGCTATAATACTAACATACATGCCTTATACCACATTTCTCGTGATTTAGATTTAGGGTGACATGAATGAAGGAACTATATTTAAGCACCTTGATTTCACCATTATAGTACTTCAAATGTAGTCTTCGCTAGGTGGGTGGGTGTGTCACCTCTAGTTTTTAATATACTCGACTGTTGTGAGATCCGACGGCGAAACTCCTGTATGGTTCTTTCCCACATAGATCTTGGGGCAGGGTTACACATTAAGCCATTCTCGAGTAGCTGAGTACTAGTTAAAACTAGAGGTTTTTTTTTGACACCGCCCCCTAGCCTCTCGTTATCCTCATTTCCCTGTGTTTTGTATAATGATGATGAGGTACTGATCACGTGAGGCCACGGTTTCTATTTAACAAATCGGAATGTATGCATATTGTTTCTGTGCATGGAGGGGTTTGTTGGAAGCTGAATAAAGGAGAGGTGCTTTGTGGGAAGATAATATGACAATAGTGTACAGTACAATGGAATATATATTCCCAATGAATATGCATATATTTTCCATGGAGGTGAAGGGGTTTATGGGAGTTGATAATGCTGGTAGTGGCTGTGATATTTAAACATCTATTATGACTTAGTACGTTCTAGGTTGAAGCCACGCAGTGAAATAATATGAGACGAGATGGGACGGAAAAGGTCCATCACAGTCAGGGCAGTAAATGTCCATTGATACAGTAAGCGGGCGCGGGCCAGCATGGTAAGACAGTGCGCATAGCCTTATGGAGATGGTTGAATTTGTCTGGGATTGCTGTTTATGGGAGCATGTGGCAGCAGTAGCAGCACATATTATGAGTGTGCATGCAGGAGAGGCGGATAGGGGAGTGGGTTTTATGTGGATTCTCCTGATGGTAATTGGTGAGCACTAATAGTGGTGTGTATCTAACATGATATAAAAGGAAGTGAGCTTAGGCCACATGTGACCGGACCTCTAACCCCTGATGAAGCCAGGAGTCCCAGCCAGAGAGTGCCTCCATCAACTGTCCCAGCCTGAGAGTGCCTCCATCAACCTTCCCAGCCTGAGAGTGCCTCCATATACAGTACCTACAGGGATCTACAGGGACAAAACCACCACAGGGATCAGCTGTAATCTAACACTATGCTTTTCTTTTTCCATTCATTATTGCTTCTCCACTCTCCTCAACCTTTATGCTTATCCCAAATTCCTCGCTGGACAATGACTTTACACTCCTCCCCCTGCATTCTACCCTCACACCTGTCTGCTTCACCATCCTCTTCCCCACTATTAATGCTCTCCGTACAAAACAACCCTGCCAAACTACAGTCTATCCTACTCCCACTGCTCACCCTCTCACTGCTCCTTCTGGCTTCTGGGGACATATCCCCCAACCCAGGGCCCCCCCCAGCACATTCCCACCATTGTCTCTGCCTCCTAGAACAGATTCACCACTACAAATTCCGCCAATCCTTTCAACTGATACACATCCCTCCGACCCCTGCTCCCCCTATCCCTCTCCTTGGAGCTCTCTGGAATACACGGTCTGTATATAATAAACTCTCATACATACATGACTTGTTCATCTCACGCAACTTACTCTTCCTTGGTCTGACTGAAACCTGGCTGAGCCCCTCTGACACTGTCTTCCCTGCCGCACTCTCTTTTAGCGGCCTCCAACTTACCCACACTCCTCACCCTGGTAACAAGCATGGTGGAGGTGTCGGCCTCCTCCTGTCTGACACCTGCTCCTTTGTCCCCGCTCCACCTCTCCCTTCCCTCACACTCTTCTCCTTTGAGGTGCACTCTGTCCGCATCTATGCCCCCTCCAACCTCCAAGTGGCTGTTGTCTACCGACCGCCAGGCCCTGTCACTGCCTATCTTGACCACTTTGCTTCCTGGCTTCTCCACTTTCTTTCCACCGACATCCCCACTATTATCATGGGAGACTTCAACATCCCAATCGACACCCCCCACTCTGCTTCCAATAAACTCCTTTCACTTTGCTCCTCCTTTGACCTCTCACAGTGGACCTCAGGAGCCACTCACAAAGATGGACAGACGCTGGACCTCATCTTCACCCGCCTCTGCCCCCTATCTGACTTCTCAAACTCCCCTCACCCCATATCTGACCACAACCTGCTCACCTTCTCCACCATCTTCACCCCATCTGCTCCTCCTGTCTCATATCCAGTACGACCCCGCAGGAACCTACAAAGCCTCAACCGTCTCACTCTCTCCGACTCTCTTGCACCTCTTTCCACTATCTCATCATTTAATGACCCAGACGCAGCCACCACTTTCTACAACCACACAATCATCACCACCTTGACTCAGTCGCTCCTCTCACACACAGCAGAACCCGCAAAATCAACAGACAAACCCTGGCACACAGACTCCACTAAACAACTGAGGCGAGCTTCAGAGCTGCGCGAACGCCGCTGGAAGAAAAATCTCTCCACTAATGACTTTGCCTTATTACAAACAATCACTGCATACATTTAATCTGCACTCACCACAGCCAAACAGGATTATGCCACCACTCTCATATCCTCCCTGTCCCACAACCCACCAACAATTATTCAAACCCTTCAACTCTCTTCTCTGTCCACCAGCACCTCCTCCCCATCTCTCCTTTCAGCAGACAACTTTACCATTCACTTCCTTCAGAAGATCAACCACATCAGAGAAAGCTTCAGCCCGCAGTCCCCACCACCCTCCCCTACCCTTGCTCTTCCCCCTTAACTTGCTTCCCCATGGTCACTCATGACAAGCTCTCCTCTTTACTGTCCAAATCCAACCTCACTACCTGTAGTCTTGATCCACTGCTATCCCACCTGATCCCTGACCTCAGTGCTTCTATCATCCCAGCCTCACCCTCTCTTCAACCTATCACTAACCTCTGGCATCTTACCTTCTGCCTTTAAACATGCTACTATCACTCCAATCCTTAAAAAAACAACCCTTGACCCTCCTCTCGGTTCAACTATCGCCCCATCTCACTGCTCCCTTTTGCTTCCAAACTCATCAAGCAGCACGTCTCTCTTCAGCTGTCCTCCCACCTCTCCTCCAACTCTCTTCTCAGCCCAGTATAATCTGGTTTCCGATCCCATCACTCCACCGAAACCGCCCTAACCAAAGTCCCCAATGACCTAGTAACTGCTAAAGCCTCATGCCACTTCTCTGTGCTACTCCTCTTAGACCTGTCCTCTGCCTTTGACACTGTCGACCATTCCCTCCTGCTACAAATCCTCTCCTCCCTCGGCATCACGGACTTTGCTCTTTCCTGGATCTCCTCGTGCCTCACTGATCGGACTTTCATCGTCTCTCATTCTCGCTCCACCTCTTCCCACACGGCTTTCATTACCACCTGCATGCTGACGATACCCAACTCTACATCTCCGGCCCAGATGTCACTTCTCTACTCTCCCGGATCCCTGACTGTCTGTCCTCCATCTCCTCCTAAAACTAAATGTGGATAAAACAGAACTCATCATCTTTCCACCGTCCGAACTCTACCCCTGCCCCTGATCTCTCTATCTCAGTCAACGGCTCTACACTCTCACATGTTCCGCAAGTCCGCTGCCTTGGGGTAATCCTAGACTCCGCTCTATCTTTCAAACCACACATCCAAACCCTCACCTCTGCCTGCCGCCTCCATCTGAAAAACATCTCTCGCATCCGCTCATTCCTTAACTATGACACTACAAAAATGCTGGTCCATGCCCTCGTCATCTCCCGCCTAGACTACTGCAACACCCTTCTCTGTGGCTCCAGCTAGCACCTCGCTCCCCTCCAATCCATCCTTAACTCTGCTGCCCGTCTTATCCACCTTCTCTCCTGCTACTCTCTGCCTCTCCTCTTGCCATCCTTCACTGGCTTCCCATTGCCCAGCGAATTAATTTCAAGCTACTAACCCTGACCTACAAGGCTCTCTCACCTCCATACATCTCTGCCCTAATTTCCAAATATCTCACCTCACGCAATCTCCGCTCCTCTCAGGACCTTCTCCTCTGCTCTCCCCGTATTAACTCCTCTAACAACCGTCTCCAAGACTTCTCCCGTGCGTCACCCACACTCTGGAACTCACTGCCCCAACACATCAGACTCTCCTCCACTTTCACCAGCTTCAAAGCAACCTGAAAACCATTTCTTCAGGCTTGCTATAACCTACACTAACCTTGCTGTCACTACTTCCTCCTCAAACTTGTCTGCCCCTAACCTCCTGTCTCTTTCCCCCTCCTTGTAGAATGTAAGCCCTCGCGGGTAGGTCCTCTCTCCCCCTGTTGTACCAATTGTCATTAATTACTTATCATTGTACTCGTTTGACTTATGTTATGTATGTAACCCCCTTGAATGTACAGCGCCCTGGAATCAATGGCGCTTAAAATACTTATTATTAATAATAATAATAATAATAGCTGGAGAAACGAGGTCAGGCATATTATTTTAAATTGTGATTTCGCACCTATGTCTAGAAGTGTCACCTGCTGCAGGGATGTCACAAGGGGGCCTTATTTGTTTTGTGTTCATGAGATTAGGGACGACTGCCCAAGTAGGAGGCTTGGGATCCCTTACTGGAGCTAGTAAATTGTTGTATATATAAGGCTTTCCCTTTTAATAGGTGGTGCTCCACCAGAGAAGATAATAGTAAAGGAGCTATTCCTTCTTTCAGAAGTAGAAAGGGTTAAATGGTGAGGTTAGAAATCAGGTTTTTAAATAGTGTGTATAGAGGTTAAGAATTATACATAATAAAAGTTACGTTTTAGTGTTTTACAGATAGAGAACTGATATAGTTTAAGTTTGCCTATGGCAAAATAGTAAATATAGTGATCAAAAGTCACTCTCTGTTCTCTTGCGAGATTCCCAATCTTTTGGAGATTATGTGACATGGATGAAGGACGGCGCGTCAAAGTGAATAGTCGAGTCTCATTTTTAGTGAATAACGCACCTGATGTACGAGACTGCTTTTTGTGCATTCATAAATGGTGTGTGAAGTTCGACGCGCCTCGTCTATGTGTTAGGCGCATTACAGAACTTAGGCGCATAAGTAATACGCCTAACATGTATTAAGGCTATAGTCAGGCTGGAAATAAGAGAAGTCATTAGAATAACATGTCAGTGAATAGAAACTATGGTACTGATCTTGCTTGGAGGACCACAGGTCCCAGCAATACCTGTGGTGTGCTGGCTCTTGCTGTAGAATAAAGAATAAAGGGTGAGAGCAGCAAAAATAAATGTAAAATTTAATGTAGTTAAAATTTTAAATATAAAAATCTGAACAACATAATCAATGGGTTTTTTAATGTAAAATTTGTTTTAGATTCTATTAATTTTAAATACATTTTATATTTTATATTTTGTGGACATTATATATTTTACATTAATTTATATGATCATATTTTTCATAAAATTTAAATAATTAAATTTTATACAGTTTGATTATAATAATAAATTACTTTTTATTAATGTACTGCTGTAAGTTGAAAAATATTGGACATTTTTGGCCTTAACAGCAAATATAGCTCCATTTCGACTCCTCAGGCTCAGGTAGACCACATTGAAACAGGTCTGCCTGTCGGAGCAGTAATTCGCCTAGTTTTGCCGAACCACATTCACATATGTGTCTAATATTACGAGTGTGTTGCGACACGCCTCCATAACGCCCCCAGAACACCCCTTCACGTTAGGCGCATTAGAAAGTGTTGAGTCTTACGAACAAAGCGCATAACACATTCAATAGGTGCGTTAGACATCGTAGCCGTCTCAGTTAGGTGCATTGTACGTCAGAAAAAGGGTGAAAAACCCTTTCATACATGTCGCCCTTAGTTTTTAGACACTTTTGCCAGGTGTTCCACAAAGAGATGTTGCTTTGCAGGAAGGGGCACAGCTTCATGGAAACAGGCATAGCATGCAACATGCAACATGGTGCACCAAACCTTACTTGTAGTTATTGCTGCAAACTTAACCAATTAATAAGTGGTATAAAATTAGACAAAAGTGTCTAAAGATGTATCACACTATGATACTACTATAACATTTTTGGACTTTCTAGTTCATGTTTACACTATCTAAACAGCTTGTGTTGCCCATAGAGTAGTTGGCTTGTTAATGTTGTAACTAGCAACCAACAGGCAATGCTTCACTGTATAAAAGTTGGCAATAAAGTTCTGCAGTGGCTTCAAGAATTTGGTAGCTAAGGTTTTCATCAAGACAGCCAAAAATGCCATCGAACAAGAATATAATATTGATTAAGATGTAATGGAGTAAAACTGAGCAAACCATTTATTATGGTTATGTGATTTTCATTAAAAAAAAGTCCCTGGTACAATATTGGCCTATTCACACCTACCAAAATTCATGGAAAAGCTATATTTCAAAACTTTCTTCATCACTGTCAGGGATTACCTTACTCTTCGTGTTATATAATAAATATTATTGTAGAACATTACTTATGTTTTTTATTTTAGAGCAAAAAAATCGCTTACCCTATCTGGCTACCCAAACTTCTACAGTGCTTAGATTTTGTTTTCTCAACATATTACACAGATATTATACAAGCAATAATTTCCTAAAGAAATGCAACTTAATCTTATGCTATATTTACCACCTTTCAAAGGAATAGCAGTGCATAAAAAGGTACGTGAATATATATAGGAAATGCATCAGTACTTTGTTCATACCCTTTCCCCAATGAACTGTTTGATAAAAATATAGAAAACAAACTTCAGAGCTACAAATTGGTTACTTTTATTTCATAAACAAAGACCTCAGTTTTGTGAGATTAAGAAGTTTATGAAAAAACTGTGCTGCCTGTAAAGAATAAAATAATTATCATTTTGTCACGTACTCCACATCAGGAACTCACAGTTTCCTGAAAGACAATAACACTCCCAAAAGTCTGTATTTACATTGCCAGCAAGCAGTAAGTGTTAAACCACAAATCACATTACAATTGTAGATTATGAATTTCTGTGTCAATTGTGCATCACTCAGATTCCTTAGAGGGGTTGTTCAGCAGAAAAAAATAAAATGGAGTCAGGATTGGCAAAAAGTTATACTTACCTACCTGAGCCCTGTCACTGCAGCTCCATGGCAATCCGCTTATCTTCATTTCACTTCACACTCCATTGTAAATGAATAGAGCACGGGCCTTTGATATGTGATGGGACAAGAACCCGTAAGTGAAGAGGAGCAGATTATCTGGGAGCTCCGAAGCAGCGTCAGACAACTCCTTTAAGTACATTTTAACACCTTTCATAACTAATTTTAATTTTAAAGCGTATCTGCAAACACACAAACACACAGATGATATTTAAAGGGGATGTATCGCTTCGTCAGTTAGCCTGTTTCAGTGCTCTCACAGCCTCTCAGTTACAGAAATTCAGGGAAGTTTCTTCTGGGTGTTTCTTAACCTAAGGGATGACATCATCCCCTCTTCACTGTTCATGCTGGCTCCGTGTGTGTCCCCCCCCTCCACATGTCATTGTGTTTCTCCCTATGCAGAGTATGTAAGAGCTGTTTACATACACAGTCTTGCATTCATGTTACAATTAAATCCAGTCTTGTATAAACTCCCCCAGAGCTGTACAGAGTGAAATGCTCTCTAATTCTCCTTCTATGTTTAGGCACAGTCACACAATTGTGCTGTTTTCTGATTGTAGAAGCCCTGCAGTGTTATTCTGTTTCTTCTGGCTGTGCAGAGTGAAAATGTGCCGGTCCCTTACTTTGAGTGAAAGGCAGGAATGTAAGCTCCAGAATACAGCCGACCGGGGGCTGAACAGAATGTAAATGAGCTCTCAGCTAGTGAAATGCAAGGAGTAGGGATCCGACCAGGACTGGAGATCAGTGTAAACAGAAGCAGAAGATAAGGGATCCGATAATAACAAGGCAGCTTTGCTAATGACATCCAATTGCAAAGTTGCTTGTATTCACTGTCCCCTTATTCTGAAGACCATTCAATGAAATGATACAACCCCTTTAACACTTAGGCCAGGTCTACACGACATTGGACAAAAAAAAACCTCACTGAAAACCAAATCCTAAAAATGTTCATAAAACTGAGGTTTTTTTGTCCACTGCCTGTCAAAAGCTGCTGAAAAAAATGACCATTTTTTGGGGCGTTTTTAATTTTTTGCCAGCTTTTTTGAAGAAATGCATGGCAATTGCTGTGGATTTCTGCAAAAAATGTGGCAAAAAACGTCCGCCGCTTTACATAGACTCCAATAGTAAATTTTCTGCCATGCTCTGTTTTTTGCAATGTGTTTCAAAAAACGACCAGCAGCAAAAACAAGTAGAAAAAAATGTTTTGTGAAAACTACAGAGCGTTTTTACTATTAAAGTCCATTGGACCTGTTTTCAGTTGTTTTTTCAGTAGTTTTAGAAAACGAAAAACACTGAAAAAACTACTTAAAATGTGTTCAGTAGAGACATAGGGCCACATGTATGAAAACGGTTTAGGTCTAAAACTCACTTTTTTTGCTCATAATAACCTGTGGGCAAAAAAGTGAGTTTTAGACCTAAACAGTTTTCATACATATGGCCCATAGCCTTACAATGCTTCTGTGTCTCTCCTTCTACACCTTATTCCTCCCCCTACATAGACTGCTACATAGACTTCTATGGAAAGTTGTATTCAAATACTTCAGTGAGCTGATCTCTCTCGAGACAAATTTTAGCAGTATATTAATATATATTAAAAAGTTTCTTATATGAATTTGTACTGTTATTTTATGCAAAGTTTGTGAAGTACAAAGGTAACTATAATAGGAAATACAGAGGATTATTAAACATGTTCTTTTATACTTTTTTCTTTTTAAAAAAACGGAGGTTTTGGAATCCTCAAGGAACCTCAAGAAAATTGGAGGCATGTGGACTACAACTCTGATTTTCAATTGAGGTCTGTGGGAATGGTATTACAGTCAGATTTTGATTAAATCTTTGTCATGCAGACGGACCCTTACACAATGAAATACTGTTTTTAAAAAATAAAATAAAAAATCAATTTAGTAATATGAGAGCTTGTTACTGGTGGGGTGTAGTTTTTATTGAAATCATTTTGGGTTTCATACAAAGTTTTGATTACTTTTTATTCCTGTTTTGAGAGTTGGGATATTCTGGCAATTCTTTTACATTTTAAAATGTTTATCATGTAAGCATTAATTTTGTAGCATTTTCTTATAATAAAACAGGGAAAAGGTTTATTTTATATTTTTATTTAAGAGATTTTTATTATTGTTTTAAACACATTATTTGACGTTGTTTAATTTGTTTACATATTTTAGGGGATTTCACTCTTCAATCCTTTGATTGCTTCAATCATACACTGTAGGAATAGTTTTAGTATATTATGCCTGTTAGTGTTACACTAAGTGGACAATCAAATCCAACCTTAGGCACCACTATGTGGCAGATCTGTTTACTGTTTGTATGCCCCTGGCTCCCATGACGTCCCTGACCTGGCTCCCATGACCTCACATTGTGGTTTAAGTTTTAGATAACCAGTTGTGGGGGTTTGAATGTAGAAACTAATCTGGATTATATTTTGATGTATTATTTTCTTCTTATGATAAAGACAATGAGGTCTTTATTATTATTATGCCTACTACTTATAGGAAGTCTTGGATTTTTCCAATTACTTTATATTTTTCATTAATTGTGTGTGGTCGCAATTAATGATCAAAAATGGTGATATATTAAACTACAAAAAAATGTAATGATGGAAAAAATAGTTTTTGACTTTAAAATATTAGGCCACATGTACGAAACAGTTTTGGTCTAAAACTCACTTTTTTTTCCCATAGAAACCTATGGGGAAAAAAGTGAGTTTTAGAACAAAACCGTTTCATATATGTGGCCCTTAGTGTATCACAGATAAATGGATGCGATAGCAAGCTATAAACATAGTGTTTGCTAACTTGCACTCCAATAAGTTATAAATATTAGAATTTTTCACCTAAGCTAAAGATAGATTCACATATGGCGACATGTATGAACGTAGCTGTGCCATTTTTTGGCGTGCTTCGAGCCAAATAAATTGTCATAGCCCTGTTCTATAGACGTATGAACCATTGTACACCAAAACTTGGTGCAATCTGCTCCAGACACAACACTTTTGAATGCGCCAAAGATGCGGGGCGTGTCACAGCAAAGTCGCACAATGCACCAAAAATGTGACAAAGGTTAGCACAAAACTATTGTACAATTCCATACCACTTTCAAAGTGACATGGCTAAGGCTATGTCTACACAGCAATGAAAAACGATCGTACTTGCGGCAGTTTTAGAATTCGAAAACCGCCAAAAATATGATCATTTATGCTGTCTATAGCCTTTAATAGAAAAACGACCTGTTGTCTACCTGTTGTTCTCATCTTTCAAGGTTTTGGGGGACGGTTCTGTCTGCAGTTTGCGGATTTGCTCCTTCCCCAAAACCACTGAATTGCACATCTTCTGCCCAAAAAACGGGAAGAAGATTGTGCACGTTCCAAGTTTTTCGGAACTCCAATGGCTGAGAAACCATCTGGCTGAAAATCCGTTCAATGTAGACTACTGAACAGGTTTTCTGTTAAAGTCTATGGGGATGGTTTCTTGGTTTTCAGATAGTTTCCAAATTCGTAAACCGTCTGAAAATCCAACCAATAAGCCATGCCGTGTGGACGGACCCTTAGAGTTGCCATATATAGCTGATATGACAGTTTAACACAACCGAGGCATTCTTTCTACAATTGCATTCAGATATTGTTCATAAATTTCTTTCAATGCTGTAGAATTTTCCACAAATGTACCACACTTGCAGGTTGCTTTACTTTCACCACCCAGTTCATTCCAAACAAGCTCAATAGTATTGAAGTCTGGAGATTGGCACTCCTTTCCTCTTACCACGCTACTGCTGCATACAAATATGAACACAGACACCAGATCTGACTAATATGAAAAAGGTCTTATTGTGGACCAAAAACTTTAAAGAAAAGTCACTGTGATGCTGTTTATTTGTAAGGGGTTAAACTTGTGTTGGGATGTTGACAGTAATGGGTTGCCATGGGAAACCAGGGAGTAGGATGGCAAGCTCGAGGGGAAAGCTGCAGTTGGTGACAGTTGAGAGTCAGTCAGAGTGACAGTTGGGACTGTTAGGCCATGTTCACACGGCTTATTCAAGCCGTAATTGCGAGCCGGATTTTGCTCGCAATTCCGGCTTGAATAAGGGGCGGGGGCGCGGCCCGCCGGCCCCATAGACTTGCATTATCCACGGCGCGTATTGCGCCTGGATAATGTGCGTGTCACTTTCTCCCCGCCCAGTGGAATCGTCGAGCGGGTAGGAGCGACGGAATCCACTGTTCTCTATGAGAACTGTGGATTACGGTAATGACTGCGACGGATTGGAGCTGTACGGAAGCGCAAATCCGGCGCGCAGTACGGCTCCAATCCGCGCCGAAATAAGCCGTGTGAACATGGCCGTAGAGTATGTTCACACGACGTTTTGGATCCATTTTTGGATCCATTTTTCACCAGAAAAAACATTGAAAGCATTGAAAACTGCATCCAAAAAACGTATCCAAAAACGCAGATGCATTTTTGGATACGTTTTGCATGCCTTTTGCATGTGTTTTTGGATGTGTTTTTCGGATCTGTTTTTCAATATATACATATACACTAGATAAAATGCAGGCAAATAATTTGAGACTATTCACAAATGATACCATCCAAAGAGGTTGTAGATTGAAAAGGTAGAATCTTTAGAGTAATATACTAAATCGGCCCCTAGAGGTCTAATTTGATCTAGAACTGTTTGAACTTTAGTAAACTAATGACCTACTTTTTCACTTAGAGTGGAAAGTGGTTAGGTAGTAGTGTAAGAGGAAGCCCAATAGGGGGAGCTAAATGCATTTTACATGTGTTTAATCTTATAAATCACTTTTTATATATTGAATGATATAAAAGCAGTTGTTTTTGTATAGATTGGGTGTTTATAGAAATTATAGAAGTTTTTAACAAATTTATTAATGTTTTAGATTGTTTATTATAGAATGTTGAGTGGTTTTAGTATTATACTAGTATTATACTAAAACCAATCAACATTCTATTATAAACTATCTAAAAAAAAAAAAAAATTTATTATTAAAAACTTCTATAATTTCTATAAACACCCATTCTATACTAAAAAAACTGCTTTTATATCATGCAATATATATAAAAAGTGATTTATAAGATTAAACACATGTAAAATGCAGTTAGCCCCCCTTATTAGGCTTCCTCTTACACTACTACCTAACATAGGTCATTAGGTTACTAGAGTTCAAACAGTTCTTCTAGATCATATGAGACTTCTAGTGGCCGATTTAGTGTATTACACTCTAACTTAAATTTTAATCCAATACGTTTTTCGGATGCACTTTCCGTTTTTCGAGCTCCAAAAATGCACTCCATTGTTAACTATGGGGATTTCACTTGCGTAAAACGCAAGTAGAATTGACATGTCATATCTTAAAACAGATCCGAAAAGCGCATCGAAAAGACGCAAGTAAACACGCATTGGCGATCACTTGTCTGAACGGCGATGCTTGTTTTACATTGAAACCAATATAAATCATACTGCACATTGTAAGATAAATTTTTTTAATCCGTTTTGGGTCCGAAAAACGGATCCAAAAATGGATCTGAAAAACGTCGTGTGAACATACCCTTAGGGCGAGCAGCCAATCAGGAGAGCTGAGTTGATTAGATTATATTGCATTCTACGGATGATCATCCTATCAACCTAGCACTGATACTACAATTTTCCGTTGTGCTGAGCAACTAAAGTTTATAAGTCTGGAGACTGGGCTGGGCCTTTGAAACCTTCCAGATTCTTCTTGTCTTTATAGCTGGTTCTGAAATAACCTAGAAATAGGTTTTGGATCATTATCTTGCTGTAATATGAACCCCTAAACAACAAGGCATATACCAGAGGGTATTACATGCCTCATCAAAATTCGGTAGTAGCCTTTTTTGTCCAGTATGAAGGTCACCTTATGTAAGTTGTCAACTCTCAATTCAGAATAACAGCCCCAGACCATCACTATTCCTCCTTCATGTTTGACAGCTGGTGTCACACACTGAAGAACCAGCCTTTCACATACTCAACAATGTACAAAAACCCTGTGTGATGTACTTACGATATCAAATTTTGATTTATCAGTCCATGAGACCTTCTTTCACGCTTTCACTAAGAGATGCTGCTTGGCCATGGCAAGTCTTTTTTTTTATTTTGCAATTTTAGCAGTGGCTTTCATACTGATATTCGATCTTTCAAATCTGCACACAGAAGTCTTCCCTTCACAGTTAACCCCTTAACACAGATTGATATACCCGTATATCATGGTACCTTGGTATTTAATGCACTATGATATACGGCATTGTGATTGTACGGGAGCCTGGTAGTGATTAACAGCAGAGTGGAGATAACTCCGTTTCAGGCCATAAAAGCCATAACTTTTTTTTTTTCATCTACATAGATGTAGTGGCAAGTGGCAAGATGTACTTTCTAATGGTGTCATTCAACGTACCATAGAATTTACTGGGAAACCGCAAAAAAATGGAAGTGGGTCAAAATGTAAAAAAAAAAAACTTGCGCCATGTTTGCGGGTTTTTTTTTTTACAGCGTTCACGCTCCGGTATAAATTATGTGTTCTCTGTATTTTGCAGGTTGATACATTTCTGGCAACACCAAATATAAAGAGTTTGCACTCAAAAAAGAAAATTTATCCAGCTCACCACTCCTGTAGTCTGGATTGCACATATCCACTGGGCATGTGAAAATAGACTGAGAAAATGCAAAAATTGATCCAGCAGTCCAGTGAAAAAGATAAAACGTATCGTTTATTGATAATCCATTAAAAGCTTATGGCAAAAAGCACAGGAATGAAGCTGCTGACGCGGTTTGGGACAACCCCTTAGTCATAGCATTTAGGGTTTGCACTATGTTATAGTGCTGTAAAAAAAATCAAAACATATTCTATTTAAAATTTGCGCCGCAGAGCCACTTTCTGCGACCAATAACTTTTTTGCACTTCCACCTATAGACCTGAGTGAAAGTACATTTTTTGTGTCCTGAAGTTTACTGTTTATTGGTTTCATTTTGAGATAGATGCAACTTTTGTGATCACTTTTATTCCAAATTTTTGGGGACCTGTAATGACAAAAAACCCACAATTTTGGCGTTTGGAATTTTTTTATTCTACGTTGTTCAGCATACAGGATAAATTATGTTATAGTTTAATAGATCCGATCTTTTTCAGACATGATACCAATTATTATTTATTTGTATTTGTAAAAAGGCTAAAGGGGGGGTGATTTGAACTTTTTTTTTACTGTTTTAAACATTTTTTTGTTTTTTTACTTTTACATTGAGTCCACCTGGGCAAGATCGTTTAGCTGCATGGACCTAAGGGGTTATACAGCATGGAATGAAGCCGGCTCCATTCCATGCTGTTACTGGTGGGTGCCAGTGACAACATGGAATGGCTATGTAGGGGCTTGTTTTTTTTGGGATGAGTTGACATTTTTATTAGTACCATTATGGGGTTCATATGACGCTTTGATCACTTTTTATTAAGGTTTTTGTGAGGCAAAATACAGCAATCCTGGTAGTGTCTTTTATTTTTATTTTCTACAGCTGTCACCGTGCTGTATAAATGACATTCTAGTTTTACTCAGCAGGTTGATACGATTACAGCGATACCCAGTTTGTAATTTTTTTCATGTTTTACTGCTTTTACACAATAAAAACACTTTTATTCAAACAGAAAAACACGTTTTTGCATCGCCATAGTCTGAGATCCATAACTTTTTTATTTTTCTGTGTATGGAGATGTGTAGGGGCTTGTTTTTTGACATTTTTATTGGTATCATTTTTGGGGAGACAAAATTGGTTGATTTTAAATTCATTTTTTGAAAGTTATGATGAAGAAAATACTGCTTGTGTTTTACTGTTTTTTTCACTTTTGTTTAATTTTCCACCTTTTTTTTCTTTTTCACCTTTTTTTTTTAATTTTCCCTATAGGCACGGCCGGGCATGGTGACGTCACAGACAGCCCGGAAGGCATTGTATACCTTTCAGGCTGTCTGGCAGTAGACAGCAGCTGCACGATCATGCAGCTGCTGCAGCGACAGAGACGCAGAGAAAGCTCGCTCCTTCTGTGTCTTGCTTAGTTATCGTGACCTAGAGGTGGCGATAACTAAAGGGTTAATCGATCCGGGTCCATGCTGCAGGATGTCAGCTGTAATATACAGCTGACATACCGCAGCGATAATGCAAACTCTGTTTTAGAGTTCACGCGTTCCTCAGGAAGTATGCATACGTCCAGGAGCGTTAACCCCCAAATGACCTGGACTTATGCATACGTCCAGGGTCGTTAAGGGATTAAAGAGTAGATGGGGTTTTTTAAGGTACTAAAACATAATGAAAATCCTACATATACAAAGAGTGAATGCCTTAAAAAAAGAAGTCTGCAAACATGGTACGTTTTTTTCACATTTTTTCAGTGTAATCTATGGTATGATACATGACACCATTACCAAGTACATCTTGTTCCACAAAATAAAAGCCCGCATATGTCTGTGTAGGTGGAAAAATGAAATTTATGGCTTTTGGAAGGTGGGGAAAAAAACAAGGAGCCATATTATTTTGACTGTGGTGGGTTAGGGGGTTACAAAATGACACCAAGATAAAGTAGACTTTTGGTAAATGTTAATTATTTACTATTTTGTAAATGGCAAATGTTTCAAAAATTTCACAACATTTTGAAAAAAAAAAAGGACCATTTCGTCCAAAATGTAATACTTAAAGCACAATGTGTTATAAGAAAACATTCTCAAAATCACATGGATAGGTAAAAACATTAATAATGTATTCTCAAATAAATAAAATAACCTGTCAGATTTTAAAAATGGGGCTTGGTCTTAAAGAGGACCTATCACCTGCAGGGAAACCTCATGAAGATACAGGAGACAACACTTTCTCAAATATGCTTCATCAGGAAAATCAAAGCATTTCACCTTTAATTCAGTTTTCTAGCTTGTGTATGGAGGAGTGGCGGCCTCCTTGTTGGTTTTTCATACTCCACCCACCTTCATAGGTTTTAAATCAATGCAGTGTACTTAGTAGCTGGTGCCTTCACTCCCTGAAGTATGGAGGTCTGAACAGGCCCTAAAGAGAGGAAACAGTGTAGGAACCCACCTGCATTTGAGCTCCCCTTGAAGATCGGGAGGTGGGCTTAAGCAGTTTTGATCGGAGGTGTGAACTAAGAACCTCAAAAAATTTTCATGTATCCTTAATAGTGGGATGCTTTTTCAAAGATTCCTATGTGCCTTTTGATAGTTTCTTTAGTTGATAGTGTGCTGCTGATATTAGAATGTCTATGTATATTGCTGCCACACCTGTGTGCACTTATGCTAATTTTTTTCTAAAAAGTTTTTTTGAATGTGCAGAGCCAAATATTGTTTTGTAGCCTGTGTATGGAGGAGTGGCTGCCTCCTTGTTGGTTTTTCACCCTCCACCCACCTTCATAGGTTTTAAAATCAATGCAGTGTACTTAGTAGCTGGAGCCTTCACTCCCTGAAGTATGGAGGTCTGAACAGGCCCTAAAGAGAGGAAACATTAGTGTAGGAGCCCACCTGCATTTGAGCTCACTTTGAGGATCGGGAGGTGGGCTTAAGCAGTTTTGATCGGAGGTGTGAACTAAGAACCTCAAAAAATTTTCATGTATCCTTAATAGCGGGATGCTTTTTCAAAGATTCCTATGTGCCTTTTGATAGTTTCTTTACTTGATAGTGTGCTACTGATATTGGAATGTATATGTACATTGCTGCCACACCAGTGTGCACCTATGCTCATTGTTTTCAAAAAAGTTTTTGGATGTGAAAAGCCAAATATTGTTTTCCAGTTTTTAAAAAAGCCCTGGCTCTTTAAAACAGGATTGAAGTCAGACCAAGTCCGCACCTGACAGCTTGATTGATCACTGTGTTGACAGCTCTGTGAAACTTCCTGCTTCAGAGCTTGGAGAGATAAACCCTGTCAGACATGTTTCCTCAGTGTGTTGTACCTGCGGCAATGTATGTACAGTGGGACATTCAGATTTACCCTATATAAGCATCTAAGCATCTCAGCTCCCCCTGCACAGTTGGTATCTCCCAGGGAAGGAATATCATCAAATTGTGATCTCTGCCTGACAAACTGAAATTATAACCTGTTTACCTGTAATACTGAGGTAAATCCTTTGATTTGCTAAGAACATGCATTTGAGAAAGGTCTCATTAGTTCATGTACTATAATTTTTTGTGTGTTTGTGTAAAGGTGATAGACAGTCTTTAAAGCGGTTGTCTCACTACAAGGATTGCTTTTTATGTTAAAGATCTTGCAAAAACAAGTCACTTTGCAATATACCTTCATTAACAGTGTCCTACCTATTCTGAGATATCCCCTTTTGTATGGGCTGCATCAGCTCCTCAGGTCGCTATAGCTACAGACCTGTGCAATCTCTTATGATAGGCTGCCAGCACTGGTTGCTATAGTTACAGACCTGGCTTCTACTGCAGCCTAGTAGAAGCCAGTAAACACACCCCTGAATTCAAAGTGAAACCAAGAAAACAGGACTGAGGTAAGATGAATCAATGTAGTGAGACAACCCCTTTAAGTCCAAAACAGACTTGTTTACTTTTTGCTGCATTAAGCTGTGCATGGAGATTTAAAGAGTACTTATCACAACCACACAAACACACAAAAATGCACAGTTGATGAAATTGTAAGAGTTTTCTCAAATACAGTACATGTTATTAGAAAAGCAGATGTTTTTCCTCAGTATTACAGGGAAACAGCTTTTATTTTCACTCTGTCAAAATTTGGTTAGGTTCCTTCTGTGGGAGATACCAACTGTGCAGGGGGAGCTGAGAACATAGCTTCTTGTACAGGGTTAGTTTGAGTCTTTCACTGTACAGTGGTGTGAAAAAGTATTCGCCCCCTCCCTGATTTCTTAATCTTTTGAATGTTTGTAACTCTCAAATGTTTCAGATCCCCAACCATTCACATTTAAATAGTAGACAAACATAACACAAAGGGTGATTCTTGGTGCCCAGGTGCCATTTTTTTTATGCGCATTAGTAGCGTAGAATGCACCTGAATCTATGAACCTGTTTTACTGCGGGTCATAGATTTAGCGCTTTCTAGCTACTAGGCAACATTTCTGGCTAAGGTTAACCACTATTAAAGTGGTCTACCTGTTCCAGCAGAAATGTGCCTGGATTTGCTGATAAACAGTCATAAATGTTTAGAATTGTACGGTTGTAGTGCGACACGCCTCCAGCACGCTCCAGCAAGCCACGGTCGCTTTGTAATCTGCCTAATACTGAAGGGCACCTGATTAAAAATATAGCGAACAGAGCTGTGCCAGTTTTCGGGGTGAAAAGACACCAGACTTCTGGTGCAGTACCGTCATGTCGCTCAGTATGCAGTTTTCAAATTAAGGACTTTCTTATTAAGGGAAAAAGTAATCAAAACCTACAGGGCCCTGTGTAAAAAAAATAATTGTTCCCCCCTCCCTTCTGGCTCTCCATTAAAACATAAATTATCTGTGTTTTCACACATCTTTGGGAAGCTGAGTTCAATATCCCTAGCCTGATTTTTGCCACACATGTTGTCAGGAAAGGAAGCACTTAAATAGGATCTGCCTGACAAAGTGAAGTAGACCAAAAGATCCTCAGAAGCTAGACATTATGGGGAGATCCAAAGACATTCAGGAACAAATGAGAAACAAAGTAATTGAGATATATCGGTCTGGAAACGGTTCTAAAGCCATCTTTAAATCTTTGAGAGTTAAGAGAGCCACAGTGAGATTCATTATCCACAAATGGAGAAAACATGGAACTGTGGTAAATCTTTCTAGGAGTAGCTGGCCGACCAAAATTACCTTAATAGCGCTGCAATGACTCATCAAGGAGGTCACAAAACCACACAACAACATCCAAAGAATTGCAGGCCTCACTTGCCTCAGTTAAGATCAGTGTTCATGACGCCACCATTATAAAAAAGAGCATGCAAAAATGGCCTGCATGGCAGAGCTCAAAGATGAAAACCACTGCTGAGCAAAATGAACAGGAAGGCTCATCTCAGTTTTTCAAGAAAACATCTTGATGATCCTCAAGACTTTTGGGAGAAGATTCTGTGAACTGACGAGACAAAAGTTGAACATTTTGGAAGGTGTAAGTCCTGGCGTAGAAGCAAAAACGCATTTCAGAAAAAGGACATCATACCAACAGTAAAAATGGTAGTCATAGTGTGATGGTTTGGGCTGTTTTACTGCTTCATGAACTGGAAAACTGATAAATTGAACCATGAATTCTGCTGTCTACAAACAAATCCTGAAGGAGAATGTTAGATCATCTGTTCGTGTCCTCAAGCTGAAGCGCATTTGGGTTATGCAGCAGGACAATGATCCAAACACACCAGCAAGACCACCTCTGAATGGCTTAAGAAAAACAAAAGACTTTGGAGTGGCCGAATCAAAGTCCTGACCTTGATCCGATTGAGATGCTGTGGCAAGACTTTGAAAAAGCAGTTCATGCTCGAAAAACCTCAATGTGGGGAAAAATAAAACAATTCTGCACAGGAGGGTGGGCCCAAAATTTTTTCCCCCAGAGCGTTTAAAACACTCTTGGCAGTTATCACAAATGCTTATTGCGTTTTTGTGTAAGGGGGGCCCAAGGGGAGTTACCAGGATTGGGGACAATTACTTTTTCCCCAAGGGCCTGTAGGTTTGATTACTTTTCCCCTTAAAAAAAAGACTTCTTTAAAAAACTGCATTTTGTGTTTACTTTGTTTGTTTGTCTGTGGACAAACATCCAAAAGTTTAAAGAAAAAGGAAAGGGGGAAAATATTTTTTAACGAATGTAGGTAGTCCCTTAAATTTTGATATGTAGTTTCCCAATTAGGAAAGTCTCCCTTAAGTAGGAAACTCCTGTAGGCAGGCGATGATATGTGGGTTTTAAAATTTTTCCTGACATGGGTGGGGTGGTTATCCTTCCTTAATCTTTTATTTTACATGGGAAAAATATCTTAAAAATGAATTAAATTTAATTTAATAGCAGAACTACAGGTTGAACAGTAGGCTTATTAGGTGCCTCTTGGTGCCTTCTGTATGATGCAGAGTGAAATTTATTGGCCCCCCTTCTTTTTTTTGCAGGGGGTCCCTCAAAGGAACAATTCTTTGTTGATGGGGTGGGATTGACTTTGGGGGAACATTGGAGGGGCCCCAAAAACCCCTTTTTAAGTTTAGTGGTTTAGTGTGGGGGATATTTTTTGTTTAAAGGCACGTGTAGGGGCGTTTTTTCCCCAAAATTGTGGGGGGATATTTTACAGGGACTTTTTCTATAAATCAACACATTTTGGGGTAATTTTTTTAGGGGTCTTTGAGGGTTTTTTTTTATTATGGGGCACTGTGTAAGTCATATTTTATCAGTTACACAGAATGGTGCATTTTGTTTCCCAGGCACTTTGTGGGGCACGTTGTTTAAATGAGCACAAGGGAGGGAATATTTTAATTCAGAGGCACACCACTGGGCATATTATTTTCAGGAACAATGTGCGGGGCATATTTTATTCAGGGTGCAGTGTGGGGCATACTTTGTTCAGGGACATTTTGGTTGGCTTTTTTTTGGCTTTGTCCCCACGGCACCAGTTTGCGGCTGGTTTTTCAGACGGTTTGCGTTTTTGCAAAACCGGCCGAAAACTTTTACACGCGGCCTGACGGAATATGAACAAGTGAATAGAAAAGGGTTGGGCTCATCGCGGAGAAAGACCGTCCTCCACGGCCGTGTGCACGGCCCAAAAATCGGACAAGTACCAGTCGGATAAACCGACCAATATTTGTCCTGTGCCGCGTAAACGGGCTCTTACTCATATTTTTCTTCAGGTGTGCATTTGGGACATTTTCAGGGGTACAGTGCCTGTTAGGGTCTGTTAAAGCAAGAGAGACTGTGTGTGCTGAACTCTTGTCACAGGTGACAAAGATTTTATTGCAAGAGTCAGCCATTTTACCTTTAAATTACCATCCTCCAGAGATAATTTTTGATAAAAATTTGTGCAGATTTAAACAAAAATCTTTCTCTTCACTTTTCTGTCACTCTTTTTAATCCCTCTTAAACTTAAAAAGTCAAACTTTATAAGACCCTTGTTTTTTTTTCATTAAAAATTTTATTTTTTTCCCCCAAACAGCAAAAGTACCCTCAGAAAACTATGGGGCTCCCATTTTTGTGCTTAGTCTTAGTTTTGTTATGTGTCCCCATATAGTCGGTAGACACCCCCACAAAATAGGTAGGCAAATAGGTAGACCCCAATAAGGCAGGTAGGTATATTGCCCACCACCATTAGGTAGATAGGTTGTTATATAGGTCCCCTCATTAAGTAGATTGGTAAGTATATAGGCCTTCCGGTAGGTAGCCATACAATCTCCCCAGTAGGTAGTTAGACATATAACCCCTCATCTTCCCCAGTAAGGAGGCAGTTATATATGTCCCCCAGTAAGTAGGCTGGTATAAAGGTCCCTTATTAAATAGGTTTATAGGTATATCCCACACAAATTAGATAGGTATTGAGACCCCCCCCCCATTAAGTAGGCAGATAGGGGACCCTTAGTACATCGGTATATAAGATGTCCTCAGTAAGTATAAAGGTCATCCCCAATAAGCCCCTTTATTAGGTAGGTATATAGGGCCATCCAAAAGATAGCTAAGTATATATGGAGCCCCCCCAGTAGGTAGGTAAGTATATAGGGTGCAAAATTAACATAAAAATAATTCTTACCTCTCCCTGTTCCACCGCCAAGCAGAACTCTGCTAGAGCTTGTGCCTGCTGGAGGCAGTGTGACATCATCAGGGTGCCGGCATCCGGACAGTTTGCGGGGCAGGGAGCACATGGCTCCTTGCACTTGGTTCTTTGCCACAGGTTTCAACAAGTTGCCAGGCTGGGCCTGGATAGGCGTCAGCCCTACATTGGATGTGTATACTGGGAGCTTTACAAACATGATTTGAACACTCGCTTACTACTATTACAGCAGAATAGGCCTGTGGCTCCCCTACCATACACCATGCATACATGTTCTGTAGGAATCACTTTTTTTGTGCTGGGAGTTTATCAGAGACCTCTATCAAAGCCTTTCTGCTCTCGTGTTGCTGTATATATCCCTGCACAAGTAGAGAACAGGTCAAAAAATTGAGAAACTACATGCAATGTACATGGTATTATGGTTGCAATATATAACTTTCTGGTTCACATAGCAGAAGAGACCAGACAGCACAGCATGAATTAGCTAAGTATGTGCTCACCATATGGGAACAAATTACAGGTAATAATATAAGCATAATGGCTGGGAATATAAAGTAAATATAAATATATAAATATACAGTATGGGCACTTTTTCAGCTTAAATACTTTATTGACTTTATTGAGACCCAGGAGGACTCCCCTATTTCCTTAAAGGGGTTTTCTTGCTACAAAAATCATATCTGTAATGATGGGGACAGAAAAAAAAGCACTTTTGCAATTGGTTTGTATTACCTAAATCATTTAGTACAGCAGATATTAGATAATCTGTGAGTGTCTAGAGCTAAGTCTAAAGACTGGGGTCAGGCCATGTCTCCTTTGCTGTGATTGGCTGCCTGATATTTATATCAGCCCTGGTCGGGACACGCCCCCTGTGTGGGAAACGTCCCCAGAGCTGTGATTGGCTACCTGCTCTCTCTGTGTTTACCCCCTCTGAGCTGTCTTAAAATGAAAATGAAACGTGCTTCCTCAGCTTTCTGTGCTAGGTAGGTGCTCACTGTGTCTGTGTAATAAAGGCTGCCTGAGCTCGCTATGCTCCTCTCCCAGTGATAGCTCTATGTGAAGGATCTGGGCAATTACTGAGTCTCAAACTGTTTATAACACAGTCACATGTACTCTGTCTCCTGAGTGATAAAAGAGGGTGGGGCAGTTTGCATTTCTCACATTTGTTTCATCATTTCAGGCTGTATGTATAACTGTTCACACCAACGTGGTCTGGTTTCAAGGATTGAAGCATGAGAGGGAGGTGACACCTCTCCAGGCATGAGAAGTAACCACTGCAGGAGGTCTGCATAGCTGTGTCTCTCCCATTGCTCACACAGAACAATGATGTCACCTGTTTTCAGTGAGGGAACACACGCCTACTGGGAGGAGAGACGAGTCCCTGGATTTAAAGCTGCAAGACAGAGAGAATCGGCTCATGTCTGCGAAAGCCTGTAGTGAGAAACCCCTCTTAAGTCCTTATAACTTTACTCTATTGACATTATTTCATAGCATAATTCAAAGATATCAAATACTGCATTGCATATGTCTGTTTATTAAACTGTGTGGCATTCATGGAGGATCTGTAGTCAAAATGTCTTGTCAAAACCATGACAGCTCAATGGGGTTGAGATCTGGTGACTGTGCTGACCACTTCCATACGATAAAGACCAGCAGCCGTGTTTCTTCCCTAAAATAGTTCTTGCATAATTTTGGAGGTGTTCTTTGGGTCATTGTCCCTGTGCAGGATGAATTGGCTCAAATCAAGCGCAGATCACAGGGTATGCATGGCGTTTTGCAAAATGGTGATAGCCTTCCTTAAACAAAATCCCTTTTACCTTGTAACAAATCTCCTCACTTAACCGAGCATCAAAGCAACCCCAGACCATCACATTACCTCCACCATGCTTGACAGCTCAGGCACTCTACCACATATTTTTCATTGTTCTGGCCGTCTCCAAATGTCTTCTGTGTGATCCAAACACCTCAAACTTCGATTCGTCTGTCCATAAACACTTTTTTTACAATCTCCCCCTCTGTCCATGTCCTCGTTTTTTTTTTTAGCCCATATTAATCTTTTCCTTTTATTAGCCATTCTCAGATCTGGCTTTTTCTTTCCACTCGCGCCCTGAAGGCCTACAATCCCAGAGTCGCCCTCTTCACTGAGACATTGACACTGGCGTTTTGCGGGTACTATTTAATGAAGCAGTCAGTTGAGACCTTTGAGGCCATCGATTTCTCAAAACTAGAGACTCTGATGAACTTGTCTTGTTGCTCAGTTGTGCAGCGGCCTCCCACTTCTCTTTCTACTCTGGTAAGATTCTGTTTGTGCTCTCCCTCCTGAAGGGATATACACAACCGTTTAGAATATCTTCATTTCTTGGCAATTTCTCGCATGGAATAAGCCTTCATCTCTCAGCACAAGAATAGACTGTCGAGTGTCACACTGAAAGTTCTCTTTTTTCTGGCCATTTGCGAGTTTAATCGAATCCAACAAATGTAATCCCAGAATTCTCAACTAGCTCAAAGAAATCAGTTGTATGGCATCTCTAATCAGCAAAACTGTTTTCAGCTGTGCTACATACTTGCACAAGGTTTTCAAGGGTGTCTCATATATGCAATAAATTTCTTACCACAGTTAGCAAACACAACGTACCATTAGAACACTGGAGTGAATGGTTGTTGAAATGGCCTCTATACATCTCACCTATTAGAAGTTGCATTTAACAACCGACGTTTGCAGCCTAGAATACTATTTTTCCAAATAATGGTCAATAGATTTTACTTTATCCATGAGATAAGAGCAGTTTTTATGTGCTCGGAAGTGCACACAGGTTTTTATGGTTACCTACATAGAGGCAGATGTCTGTTATGTGATTAGCAGAGAGCAGTGACATCTGTTATCTGATTAGCTTAGAGCAGAGAGAGTGATGCCTACCCCACTGATTGACTGAGATGAAAGCAAACTAATTATATCTATCAAGATTAGATTCACTAAACAAGAGGTACAAGGCTTTATCTGTAATCTTGTTAAAGATAACAATCTCCTGTACTGTCAGAGTAACAGCTCCCTAGAAGTTGAATATGTTAATCACTATTGTAGAACCACCAACAGCCTGAGGAGATGGAGTAAGTGCAAAACTGCTAAAACTAAGTGAAACAGCATGGGGAGAAAACTCCTTTAATTATTAATAATTTTTGATCCATACAAGTTTATTTGTGGAAAATATCAAAATGTTGTGAAAATAATGAAAATTTTGCCAATTGTAAACTTCAAAAATTTCTGCGCATAACACAGATAGATATACCACACAAAATAGAATGTAACTAGCATCTACCATTATTATTATTATTATCATTTATTTTAGAGCGCCCTTGATTCCAGGGCACTGTACATTTCAGGCGGGTACATAAATAACATTGGTCAAACAATTAACAAATTGACAATAAGTGACAACAACTGGCACAGAGGAAAGAGGCCCCCTGCCAAGAGGCTTAATTAAAATCTACAGGGAAGGAGGGAAGAGACAGAGGAGGGGGCAGACATGTGTTTGTGGGGGAGCAGTGCAACACGGTTAATGTTGGTTATAGTCGATCCTGAGAGGTAGGTTTCAGTTACGTTTGAACTAGGTGAGAGAGGGGGAAGAAGTCGAAGGTGTTGCGGCAGTGAGTTTCCAAGTAGTGTGGGAAAGCACGAGAGAAGTCTTGAGACGGTTAGGTGATGAGAGGTGAAAAGAGGAGAGCAGAGAAAAAAGGTCCTGTAGAGGAGCGAGGTTTTGTGTGAGGGAAGGTATTTGAGATTAGGCAGAGATATTATGGAGGGGAAGGATATGGATAGCCATTAGGTCATGGTTGCTAGCTTGAACTGGATTCGCTGGGCAATGGGTAGCAGAGGAGAGAGGTGAATCAGATGGGCAGCCGAGTTAAGGATGGTATGGAGGGGAGCGAGAGTGCTCGATGGGAGGCCACAAGAGAAGAAATGTTGCAGTAGTCGGGCGAGAGATGACGAGGGCAATGGACAAGCATTTTTTGTGCTTTCGAGTTAAGAAATGAGTGGATTCGGGAATATTTTTTAGGTGGAGGTGACAGGCAGAGGTGAGGGTTTGGATATGCAGTTTGAAGGACAGATTGGAGTCAAAGGTTATCCCAAGGCAGCGGACCTGTGGTGCTGGTGAGAGAGTGTAGCCGTTGACAGTGAGATGATCAGGTGGAGGGATAGAGTGGGACGGTGGGAAGATAATAAATTCAGTTTTCTCCACGTTTAGTTTTAGGAGACGGGAGGAGAAGAAGAAGGAAATGGACGAAAGACAGTCTGGGATCCTGGAGAGAAGAGAGGTGACATCAGGGCCAGTGATGTAGAGTTGGGTGTTAGCATAAGTCTACTGCACGTTGACATCACTTTTTAAATTTCCTTTTTCTACGACAGTAGGCAGCTTATAAATTATGCAAGAAAATTTGCAACATAGATTTTTTTAGGGATCAGTCCAGGTCTGACATGACTTTGAGGGGCCTGTATGTTAGATGCCCCATAAATGACTCCATCTAAGAAACTACAGCACCCCTTGAAGAATTCAAAACAGCATTCAGGAAGTCTGTTAACTCTCTAGGTGTTTCACATAAATGAAAGTGGAGGTGAAATTTCAAGATTTAACTTTTTTTTGCATATTTTCAATTTTAATCAATTATTCAATGGAACACAATAGATGTTACCAGGGCAACTCAACTATTTTATTTTTTTGCTTGTCCCCACAAGGGACTTGACTGCTGTACTGCTAAGTATTGTACCTGTTACAGACAACCCAGAAGCCTTTGTTAGGATTCCATGTTGCTATGCAAGGCATTGCCCCCCCCCCCATGTCTATCCCGTAACTTAGTGAGTGACCATGGCATCTAAAGTGTTAATCGACTGCGAGTGCATGATAAATGAGCTCTCATCGTGGCTGACATTGCATGAAGCCACCTGTAATATACTGCTGATTCCATGTACCAATCGTGTAGGCTCTGCTTGTAAGGCCTTACAATCTCCTGGACATACCCATACATCCATTTGTGGGAATACCTTCCTGCACAAGACGTATGGGTAGTCCAATGTCGGAAAGGGGTTAAAGAACTAGTGCGAACCACCCAGCTTTCCCAGTAACAAATTACCCTTGTCTTTTAAAGTGCACTTCTTGCCAGCTAGTTGGTGCATCTTGCTGTGTCTACCTGCAGTCTCCTGTTGCGATTTCTGATATTGACCTTGGCTTCTCCTGACCTGTTGAGGTCTAAACTCCACCTGCCCTGACCTTATGCCTGTGTCCAGTTTATAAGTGTATGTCCCTGCCCTGACCTTCTGCTTGTCATCTTAATACCCTCTCTGCCTGATCCATCAGTACCATGCTTGTACACTAACTGCCACCATAAGTAACCACGTCAGGAGTAACGACCTGCAAGTTTCCTGCAGTGGAGTCCAAGTCACTCCACTCCTTGGCATGGCCTTACGCCAAATTCATGGCTGACATAGAGGATCCACTACCTGTCCATGATAGTAGTGGCTAGCCATGGATCCCGCTGATGTGCCCTTGCCAAAAGCTCAAGACCTAGCTGCCGTAGTCCGTGACAATGATTCTTTCATCAAAATACAAGATAGCAATTAAAAATTTGCTTTTTGTAGCATATGACTAAATTTGAATCTCTATAGTACTGTCCGGAAGCGTAAATTATAGTTATTGGGCCCTAATAATTTCCTTCACAATTACGCATTCTTCTCAAATCTCTGTAAATGTTGTCATCTTCAAATCACTAAAGTATTCTGCTTTGCAGATAATTGTGGTTTGCAATAATTTCTACCACAGCATAGCTAATAGTTCACTGTCGTATGCTACTCTGATACGTTGACTCATTCTTTCTTAATTCAATATTTCCTAAAATGCACATATAACACTAATCTTTTGATAAACAGATAATTACAATGTCCAACCTAATCTAGCGAGTGACCACTAGATGGAGTCAAAGCTGTTTGGATCTTAAACCATATTGCCTGTTCTTCACAACTCTGGTTTTGTCTAGCACACTCCAGCTCCTATTTTCCTACAACATAGAAAACAATGATTCAATTACCCCTAAAATAGATCTGTTATCAGACTAAGGCTGTGTCCACACGACAATTGTAAAATACTGGTCAGAGTCTATAACAGAGTACATTTTCCGTCAGAAATCGGGTGAAAAAATGTACATATTAAGTATAAGTATTTTTTACATGGTTTTCGGATTTGAATTCTGACCCCAGAAAATCCGAGTTGTGTAGACTACAGCTCGGATTTTCTATTGAGAACAATGGGGATGGATTTACGGTAGGATTTTGATGGATTTCAAATCCGACTGATAACACATGCCATGTAATAGAAGAGAGGACCTATCCCCATAAAATGCTACCAACCATTTTAAGCAAAATAATCTTGTGGAAAGACATTATCAGGATAAAGAATATTTATAAAAAGATTTATACCTGGGATGATATAAAAGAAACTAGACTTTAATGGAGGAATTATAAACTACCCACTGGAGCGGCCTTAAGAAGACAGCAAATTCTGCAAAAAGACTTTCAACATATAAATAAACATTGAACCTCAAATTTATTCTCCATTTAGATAACTTATTTCCTGTTTTAGTAGACATGCTGAAATTGGTGGGTTGGGGAGCTCAGCATGAAATATCTATCACTATTTGTTGGCATGGTTACTACGTTCAGGCACTAATGAAGACACAGCTGCTTACTTACTCCTATATCCTAGCTTACAACATAAAGTAAACGTACTCATTCTGAAGGAATAACTAGAACAATTATCATCAAATGCTTGGGTCATTGTTTTCCACTTACAGTAAAATATACAAAGAAATGAATCCTAATGGGTTCAAGCCTGTGTCAATATGAGTGCACTTATTGAGATTTGTAGAGTGTTGCTTTTGTCAGCCAATAAATGGTTCTCCTGGTGGCTATCATAACTGATGCTGGTATTACATTTTTACTGACACTGTTAAGTGTCAGTAACTTTACGTCAGAGGTCTAGTTAGGGAGGACTCTCAATCCCTACCTCTGAACTACCAGGCTGCAACCTACCCCATTGTATAGATATAAAGTAGGACGGTTGTTCTCGTACTGCTGGGAGCCACCTGACCGTAACATGTCTGTCTGGTCATTGTCAGTAGAATCAAAAACTGCAGAGGACTACGGGAAAGCTGTTTGGCTTCGATTATGAAACTGTCCATGTATAGTAACTGTCCTTCTGCTATGGATCTGGCAGAGCGTTGTTCATCACAGCCCGCCCGTGAAGGTGTACACTTACAGCTGTACGGTCTCCTGTACCTCTCTGCATTCATCTCTATTATCATGCTGGGCGGAAACTGAAAGTGACACCAACAGGCAATGCTGGACCCTGGAGAGATGAGAAACATCCCCCAAGTCCCCTGGTTTATATAATTTTAAATTTCCCTCCATTTCCGAAATTTCAGGGACCCTTACATGAATCCCCTCACTGCTCTAGTCTACCAGAGATTGAAGCTCTAACACATTAGAGTACCCCTGACCACCAGAGATCCTTAGGGTATGTTCACACGATGTAAATGCGTACAGTACGGGCCGCAGTACATTGTGTCTTTCAGGAGCCGTTTCTGAACAACGAAATACTCCCAGTCCCATTGACATTCATTACTCGCGGCGTGTATTCACCACAAGTAATTGGGCATGTCACTTATCTCCCTGCGCGTACAATGCGATCATATTGTACACCCGCGGAAGGAGGCGTAATCCATAGTTCTCTCTATGAGAACTATTGGATTACCGTAATTTTCGGCACCCATCTCGCCCGTATTAGCGCGCAAATAAAGTGGCGAAATGCGTGCCGAAATTGTGCCGTGTGAACATAGCCTTATAGTAACCTCACCTTCACTTCCCACCTAGTGTTTTTACATTAGGCCCCAGACTGCCAGATATGCAGCATTAACCCTTCTACTGCTCTGCAACAAGGGTCCATACATTCAATCCTTCACTGCACTAGACCATCAAGGATTCTTACATTTACTTCCTCACCCCCCCCTTCTACAGATCTTCACAAGGAATTCTTGTTTTAATTCCCTCACTACTCGACATATACCATGGCAGGGCTCTATAGGACAAACATAGCGCTATTTCACTGCAGTTTATGCTCTGTTTGCCAGACCAATTTCTGGTTCACTGCATACGCTATACCTCTGAAATGTAGACCAAACAAGTCCAAAAGAGACAGTGTCTACTCTCTTTCAGGTCTTTTTAAAAAAATTATTACAACCTTCACAAAATAAATATTGCCCAGACTGCCATGAAAAAGCCACCCCCTAAACCATGCCACTCTTTCCCCCATGAAAACCCCTGACTGGTATTTTTTAGTAGAAAAGGTGCCCAAATGGATTTGATTGTTTTACATAATGAGACATTTCTTGGTTTTAGCTTTGTAAATACTTTCCCACATCCAAATCTGTTTTGCAATCTGTTTTCCCTTTCACTGCAATGGGAAATCCGTGTTTTTGTGCAGAAAATTTGGAAAACTTCCAAACACAGGTTTAAAATCACTTTGACACAAAATCTGTTTGGAAACAAACAGAGGTATGGGTCCAGTTTTAGAAGCAATTATCCAAAAAAAAGAGGCAACCAGCAGCACTAAACCCAACAGGTACAGATAAGTAGGGAAATGCACACCTTCAAACCCCTGAATCCTAAGGACCATCTAGAAAATTCTAAAATCTAACTCAAAATAAAAAAAAGAAGAAAAAAACGTGTGCTCAACTCATGAAATAGGTAAAGGCAAATACTTATTTATAAAACAGAAAGATATGCTCTAACCTTTTTAAGTTGTGCATTGGCCGGCACAACTCTCCATTGCATAAAGAAAAAATCAATGTGTGCAGTCTATAATGACGATTCCTTGCACCTCCAGGAGCTGCCACCTAATGCAGCCTTTGCAGATTAACTCCAGTCAGCATGATTCTCTGCTAAAAGGTTTAAACAGGTACGGTCCCTTATAAACACCACTAGTTGCTGCTTACACTAGTTGCTGCTTACTCTCACACCACAATCCACAATATATGGAAGAAACAATGGGAACAATGTAAAAAAAGAGAAGTTCCAGGAACCTGAAGAAGTCTTATTTAGACGAAACGCGTTGTTCTATGTGCAATAAATGATTTGTTATTTTATCTTTTAGTCCCGATTGCGCTGGTAAAGTCTCTCACACCTGTCCGTCCCTTCGGTCAAAGTGGACGGGAGTTCAGTTTATCTGAATTTCTCTTTTTTTAAAATGTAACTCAAGGAAGCAGCATCCAGAGGGTAGTATGAAAAAATCAAACCAACTTTATTCCTCCATGCTGGATAAAGGCTGTGCCCACAGCCGAAACGTTGCACTTTATGGAGGAATAAAGATGGTTTGATTTTTTTTCATACTACCCTCTGGATGCTGCTTCCTTGATTTCAGTTTTACAGAAAGGCACAAGGATTTTCATGTGGAAAATATGCCACATTGCATGGTGTATATTGGAGATATTTAAAGGGGTTGTCTCACTACAAAGAATAGGTTTCAAAATGTAGGGAACACTAAATGAAGACGTTTTCCAACTATATTGCTTTGTTCATTTTTTTGTTAAGGAGCTACAAATGATTTTATCACCTTCTGAGGCTGTGTACTTCTACCCCCCCTGCTGTTTGTTCTATCTGATAGCAGGGAGTGACGTCATCACACAGGTAACGCAGCACAGACTCAGGACAGTGAGAGCTTGTGTGTTATCTGATCTTTCAGACAACAGCCAGTAATTACTCTACTGTTTACATTAGCTCAGAGGCTTTTCTGGACCTCAGAGAAGGTAATTTATTTAATCTAGATTAATAAACAGAGAAGTCTGAATACAAGGAGCTCACATGCTAATTACAGACAGCTTGACCAGGAAGTTGACAGAGCCAAGCAGCATTTTTCATTCATGCATCCTATGAAACTTTGAGATGAGACAACCCTTTTAATGCTTCCAGGGGAGAATCCGTGCCTCAAAGAAGAAATGCAGTATCTGCTTGTACTATAAACCTATAGGCTAGCATTGCATGTCTCTGTACACTGAACTTATGTGGGTCACTTAAGTCTAGCTCTGTTTAGAAAAGAAGTAGGGAACCACAATGGGTGCAGCGGTTGCAGTCACATTGAGGCCCTGAAGTCCAAACAAAAGTCCACCCATATCAGGAGTCCAGTACTTTATTGATCTGCAGTAGTTAGTTGTCCCTGTCACAGACGTTGCATTAGATTGCAGGAGCTTAAAGTTGCATCACTACACAGAAAGGAGCGATGAGTAAAAATCACACAACAACATAGAACAGTAATTAGCCATTTTTCCTTAAAGGGCTTTCCACTATTTTTTAAAAAAAGTTGCTGACTGCTTTTCACTACTATAACTAAAAAAATTAACATTTAAATTTTTTATTTAGACCCCTTTTCCATTGTCGCTAT